>ML790062.1:614208-642765 GCA_009831015.1 Picea engelmannii
AAACCCTGCCCCTTTATCAACTTGGTGGGCTTAATCTCCAGATCAAATTCTAGGATCTTGGCAATCCACTTACCTCTTCTTCCGTCTATGTCAGGCTGTATAAGAATGTCTTTCACAGAGGTCGAAGGAACGTATGCAGTGATTTTCGAGTGCAAGCCATAGACTCTAAAATCTTTGAGAGATTTCACCAATGCATAGGCATGTTTTTCCATGATCTCGTATCGGACTTCTGCATCTCTCAACGCCTTGCTAAAGAAGGCAATGGGCTGCTCTCGTCCTTCCTCATTTCTTTGCAACAAGACCGCTGCTACTGTATCACAGGAAGCAAAAGAAAAAATCAAGAAATATTTGGAATAATCAGGACTGATCAGCACAGGCACCTCAGTCAATGCCTTCTTTATTTGAATAAAAGATTCCCTGGGTTCAGCAGTCCACTTCACTTCATTTCCCTTCCTGAGCATGGTTGTGATATGTTTCACCAATTCAGCAAAATTTGAGATGAATCTCCTCAGGAAATTTATCTTTCCCAAAAAGGCCTGAACTTCCTTCTTAGATCTGGGAAATGACAGGGTCTGAATTGCCTCTACCCTACTAGGATCAACTCTCACCCCCCCCACTGATACTATATGGCCTAACAGCCTCCCCTCCTTCATAGTAAACAAAGATTTCTTGGGATTTAAGGATAAGCCATACCTCCGACACTTCATGAAAACCTTTCTCAAGTGGTAGCAGTGCTCCTTGTCTGACCTGGAGAAGACTGTGATGTCATCTAAATAGATCACTACAAACTGATCTTTCTCCCCAATGAAGGCTATATCCATAGCTCGTTGAAATGTTGCCCCTGCATTCATCAATCCAAAAGGCATTTTGGCATACATGAATGTGCCCCAAGGAGTGGTGAAGGCTATTTTTTCTCTGTCCTCAGGCATGACTGATATATGATTGTAACCAGAGAAACCATCAATCATGGATATTCTAGATGCACCAGTGACCTTCTGCAATATGTGTTCCATGTTGGGCAGGGGATAATTGTCTTTTCTCGAGCTTCTGTTCAAGTTCTTGAAATCAACACAGAGTCTGATTTCCCCACTTTTCTTTCTTACTGGAACCAAATTGGCCACCCACTCAGAATACCTCAATGGGACAATGATTCGAGCATCTAACAATTTATTCACTTCTTTCTCCATGACAGGTAGCAACATGGGATTTATCTGTCTCAGCTTCTGCCTGAATGGTTTAGCTTCTTCTTTCAGCGGGATTTTGTGCTCAATGAAAGATGTGTCATAAGTTTTGAGGTCTTCATATGCCCATGCGAACACATCAGCGAATTCCTTTAATAACCCAACATATTTCGCCCTCTGTTCATTGGTCAGGCTACTTGATAATTTGACAAACTTAGGCTCATCTTGCGTACCAATGTTACATTCGTCTATGTCGGCATCTTCATTCGAAACACCACCCTTTATTGCCACATCATTCTTGTCAAACAGGCTTTCTAAAGCGACGAGTCCCCTCAGAATGTGATTGCTAGGCAGTTGGATAATTTGGTGATTAACCATTTTATTCAAGAATACCTCAGAGGGGGGGTCGCCCTCTAGATCAGGGTCCTGATCAATGTGCAATGCAGAAAACTCATCGACGGACTGAAGAAATTTTTTGATTTCGAGATCGTCCTCGAATACCTTCCAATGCTTTATGTTGTCCGGGATGGATGGCCTGTATCTTACCTCAACTTCACCATTAATCTTTGGTGGCAGGGGGATCCTAAACAAACTGGCTGAGACTGCTAGGGAGTTGGTTGCGGTATTCTCTTCCCTTGGGATGAAAACAATGTTGAAAGCAGAGAAGAAATTATCGATCAAGTCCCATACCTCATTTCTGTAGCTTCTAAGCTGAGGATGCTTGGCCTGATAAACATTTTTTACCTATTGGACGATCATTTCTGTGTCTCCAAACACAACCATCTCCTTTATTCCTATTTCTTTTGCAGCCCTCATACCCAGAACAAGAGCTTCATATTCTGCCACATTGTTGGTGATTTCGAATTCCAGCTTGTATGACAGAGATATGGTCTCTTGACAGGGCGATATGAAAACCACTATGGTGCCTGCACCTATAATGGAGGAAGCTCCATCAAAGAACATCTTCCAAACAGGGGTGGCTGGAGAAGATATCTCTTAATCAAGGATGAGCTGTTTTTTGATCTGTAAAGGGGCCTCAGGAGTTTCAGTGACCTGTAACAAACTAGACCCTAAATCAGTGTCAAGTGCAAAGATGGGGTGATTAGTGGGGTCTGCTTCATCACTGACAATGTAGGCAAGCTGGGATTCTCTGTACAACCTCCTGTGTTCCCCTCCAAAAACTGGAATAGTGGCATATGTGAGATCCATCTGTAACGTTCCTCCAAGTCTCTTAATCCAAGACCTTGACAACAGCTTGCCAAACTTGGGAGGAACATCAGCTACCACAATGTCCATAACCACAGTCTTCATGGGCAGCTGAAACAAAGAAACCACCATGTCCTTGATTACTCTCAGACATTTCACCCTCCTCGAATCAAAAGAGTACAAGTCATGATATGCCTTGGTCACTTCTAGTCCCAGTTCTTCCATGACTATCTTGGGCATAAGGTTATGGGAAGCTCCCGAATCCATGAGGCAATTATGCAACACTTTGTCATGTATGTTCGGGGAGGTGTAGAAGGGAGGGGATAAATCATCTCTGTCTTCTACCATGGGACCTAGGATGATGGCCGGTTTCTCATCTTGAAGGTTCACTGAGTCAGAGGGAGGCTGAGGGGACTCAGAATGTAGTAGCTTAGAGAAGGACCTTTTAAAATCTTCATTTTTAATCAGCTCAGAGATGGGGACAGGAATCCTGATCTTTTGAATTTCATGCTCAAAATTAAAAGGGGAAATGGGCTTAGGAGCTTCCCTTACCTCAGTGGCAGGTTCTTTGGCTGCTGGAAAAGCACTCTGAGTTCTCTTTTCTTTAGTTGTGGTTGCTGCAACTTTAGTAGGCTTATCTGCTATGAGGGGCTGGTCTTGGCTATCAAAGTCTCCTTCTTTCTTCCTTGACCTGAGATTGTATCTGTTAGAGGTATGACCGGCTCTTTCTCCCTTTCCTAACTCATGGATCTGAATGTTCATCAGGGATTTTTCATATGTAGACCGAGTCAAATGGGGAAAAGGAGGAGCTTCCTCAACACAGTGAATTTCAGGGTCGAATTCGTCTATCTCCTCTCCTTCCTCATGAGTAACCAGGTTATTTTGGAGAGGGGCTTGAATCCTTTGATCCTCTCTGTCCTTTTCCCTTTGTTCCCTTGGGAAGGCCTGTGGTCCATTGTTATTAGGTCTCCTGAAACCTCTATTATCAGTGTTCTGAGGATTTCTGTACATGGGCTTCCCTTCTAAATCCCACCTTTCCATCCTGGCAGAAAGTGATTTGAGTACTTTGGCTATCTCATCTGTCTGATGGGGCATGGGAGAGGAACTGGATGGGGAGGCTTCGGGCCTTTTCTTGGATATGTTTCTATCAGCAGCGTTCCTGAGTCGGTCAACAGCCAATATGTTAGATTCTACTTCCACAGCTGCATCCTGCATGAGGGCCAGGGTAGTGGCTCTTCTCTCTCTCAGCAGTAGGCAGAAATCAGGATCAAAAGCGCTGGAGTAAGTGATCTTTGCAGAGGATTCGGAGGGATTTATCTCAGCAGGGATTTTGTTGTACATTTTATTAAATCTCTTGGAGAAGTCAAAGACAGACTCTCCTCCCTTTCTCTTCAACGACCCAAACTCCATCATGTAATACATGAAATCCTTTTTATCTCCCCATTGTCTCAAAAAGACATTGTCTAGTGCTTTGATCCCATCAATAGATCCAGGAGGCAGGGCCTTGAACCATTTTCTAGCCTCTCCTTGGAGGCTGTGGAAAAAATTTCTCATCCATACATCTGCATGCATGATGACATTGTCATCTATGAAACTGTAAAAGGCTTCTAGGTGCTCATCTGTAGTTACGTCCCCCTCACCCGTGAATTTGGGTAGTTGCTTGAGGTAACCATCTGTCGGGAGGGCATTGAGGGGCTGAGGTAACACAAGGGGAGCATACCTAGCGGCTATAATAGCTTCCATTCTAGTCATAGGGGGGTTAGCACCAGCCATAGGAATATTAGGTGGTGGAGAACTTAGAGGAGAAGGAGTTCGCGAAGGGGCTGCGGGAAATGAGTCTCGAAGTGGAGTGGGAAACAAGAGAGGATTTAAGGAGAAAGCTAATGAGCTCAAGTCAGCAGGTGCTCCTCCTTGTGCAGGAGTGGGGAAATCTTCTGTGGTCGTGAGTCTACGCCAAGGTACAGCTTTAGATGAGAGGGGAGTGACAAGGATTTCTCCCTCCAATCCCAAACCAGGAGGGGAAAACTCAGCAGGAACACTCCCAAAATTTAGGAAACGGGAAACTTCTGAAGGAGGTCTATTAAGAAACTGAGGAGGAGAAAACAGAGTTCTTACAGAAGGAGATGGTGGATTACCTGTTTCGGCGGTGGAAGCTACTTCTTCAGGGGCCTTTCCTTTTCTGAGAACCACCTCTGGATCAGTTTCAGGTGTAGCTAGGGGCAGCTGTGGATGAGACCACGTGTGTCTGCCTCTGAAAGCCACAATTGATAGAGCAGGTTCTCCCCAGAGGAGCCGTCACAATGGAGTCGCCAGGTGCACAACAGCAATCTTGATAATTCTGATATCTGATGCACCTTCAGAATCAGTTAATCGTTGTCGTTCAATCCCGGGGAAAATATTCAACTTCGTCCCCGGCAACGGCGCCAGAAATGTTAGCGACGGAAGTCACTCCTGGATTGCTAGTAGGAGCAGAGCCCGACGCCCATCAGTTTTATGTCACGGTTGTTCATAGATGGGTGATCGAATGGCGGGAAACTCAAAACAATAGCGTTCCAACTCTGAAACTAGGCCAGGTATGCATGAGCAAGTGAGGTATTGCGTAAACTTCAGACAATGAGCTGTAGTAAAGGGTGAACAGTTGGAAGACTTGTACAAGAGAAAAGTGGAGGCCTGTTATAAACAGCAAGTTTCTAACAGACTGAGGAAGAAGACGTCCAAATGCGATATCATCTTACATTTAAACTTAAAGCCAGAGAATGCAGCAATGCAACAATAAATCTTTTATCATAACATAACCGCAATAACTCGCGTGACTCGGTCAATCACGAACTCTCTTAGCATGAGACGAGAATTAGATGGAGTAAGAAGAACTGTCTGTCATAAAACAAGAAATATCATATACAGATGCATAAGCTAAAAGCTAGAATAGATGTTAAAACATTACAGTAGGGAGCTCTGCTCAACCATCGATACTTACAAAATACAAAGACTGATTTATATACTCAGGGAAATTCTCCCCACTGAGGCGTGCCTCAGTCACCCAAAACTGGGTGTCCCTTCAATCAAACTCGTACTGATATCTTTCTTTAAATGCCACCTTAACTATGCATGGCTCCTGTAAGGAGGTTAGCTGAGCTAATAAGTGTTCAGATAGCGTGTGTAGACTTCTCTTTCGAGCTGAAGACTTCGGCATGGCTCCTTTGAGAAAATCGATACACAGGACTTCCTCGGGCAGACGGATTGCCAGACCCTCCATTCCCCTTACTTAATGACTGAAAGGAGGTTTCAACCACCCGCTCTTGTCGTCATTTACTCCAGGCCAGAAACAGTATGAAGATCGGATCCGATGGTGCTTGGAGACCGCGACAATCCTCTCTGTAACTGAACTCGGTGCTTCGGCCTTCTTTACGCAACTCCTCTCTTTTTCCAAGTGACCACGAACTATGACCACGTGCCTATTCTCATGGCACTTTTCGATGTTTGCGAATATGAAGGGGTTGATCCTTGCTAATCGAAATCGTGATGAGCGATATGCCAAGACGACTCAATCTAGTGCCATGCGTCCCTCAAATCTGACGGTTCTAAACTCATCCGACGTTGCAGTGGGCCCCAGGTCATGAATGCTCTCGCTACTTCGTGTCTCGGGATATGATGGAGCTGTTTTTTGCGCGTTGGAGTTGCGATGAGCGAGGTGCCGAGATGGATCTACTTGCTGCCAGGTGTCCCCTCTGGACGGACGGCTGAAAACACTTCGGCGATGCTGTGGGCCCGAGTCCTGAATGCTTTCAGCGCTTCACGTCTCGCGGCTGGGAGGAGGCTAGTCCTCGTTCTTCAAAGTTGCGAAGGGCGAGGAGGCGATGGAGCCCAATCGTGCGCCACGTACTTCTCCGGGATGGACGGCTGAGATCTTTTTTGGTGATATATAAGCGCTATCCATTGCGCTAATCCTGACGCAACTCTGCTAACCGCGATTACCCGCCAATCGTTGATCTGCTCTATACATGGATCCTGGCCGTTGACGACATAACTTTGCCTGCTCTCTTGATTGGAAGCCGTAAAACGAGATTTTTCCATGCTGCGCTCGGGCGCTTCTCGTGTAACTTGCAGACCCGAATGCTCTCGAACCTATGACAAGAATGATCACTAACACACAGAATATTGTACAAAAATAAAATAACCATTATATGAAAAATAACAAAATTCTCACATCCATCACAATATCATAAATTTTGATCGCATTCATAAGAAAGAATGGCACCAGTCCATAATTGAGAGAAATTTAAAAGAGTATTTCATTCAAAATAAGAGAGAATATGATAGGTGAACTTCAAACATCTCATGCTCAATAAACTCAAAGTTGAAGATATCATTAAAGTTTCACCCCAAAATAGTTCTCTGAGAGTTTCAAAAATAATAATAGTACGTTTGAAAATTAAAATTTGCTTTTGTCAAAATGGACTGGGATGGGGCTCCCGTGGACCGTAAAAGAAAATGGAACAGGATTGGACCTGAAAGAAGAAAAATAGAACGATCAGAAATTGGTTATGGGTTTCAAGAATGAAAATACACATCTGGATAATTCATGAATGAGAAGTATAAAGAATAGAAGATTATAACAATTGATTAGTTTACTCACTGTGATGGATTTTCTCTCTCCTCAATATGCATGTTGATGTGCCTTTAGTATTCTCCTTTGTTGGGAATCTTGGACCGGTTGTAATTAATCCTTCTTGGTTTGGTTTCATTATTTTAGTTAAGGCATTTTTTAACCAATTTTCAATATAATCTCTCATAGGCACAGCAATTATCTCTTGCCTTACTCTTATATCAAATAACGAACTTTCCAGATCTCGGAAATCAATTGAAACTTGATGTAAAGTATCTTCAATGTTTTCATTCTTGTTTACATAGCATACTAACCAACTTTCAATTTCTAGCTCTGAATACTTGGCCAAACTATTGAATCTCTCGATTGATGCAGACTTTAATAATTCCATTTTTTCTTCAAATTGCTTCTTTAACACAAATCTAGAATTTAATATAAACTTTGGATCTTAAAATTCTCTAGTTGTTCCAGCTAGATCCAACACGATTAATTTTAAATACGATTCTCCCATTTTGACACTTAAAGTGTCACAATCGGCCAATATTTCCTTTAGACACTTTATTATTTTTATCCAACACGCTTTTAGTTGATTTATACGATGAGGGGATGGCAAGTCTTCTTCTTTTCTTTTTAACTCACTCATACCTGAAATTTTCATAACAAATGTAGTAATAGCCCATATATGGAATTCCTCATCATTCTCTAGGTTGGCCTGAAGGTACTCCCTCAAATTCATAATCCTTGATCCTAAAGAAATAAAATTATTCACCAGTTCCCATATCTCGAAAGTATACCTTCTAACAACCGCAAGGAGACTTGATTTTCCTCTTAATCTGGAGCTAGACTCTAGTGTTCTATCAAGACTCTTTTATGGTTGTATTGTAACAATTGGGCTCGCAAATATAGGTGGGGAAATCAGAGCATTCTCTAATTCTTTAATTCTTTCCTTTAAAATGGTGTTTTCATTCTCCATCTCATCAACTGACATTTTAAAGGTTTCCACTGTAAATTCATGAATTTATACAACTATGGATGGTGGAACCCCATTGAGATCAAATTCTGAACTAGATTTTCCTTGAATCATTTTAGTTTTTGAATGACCTTTCTCAAAAATTATTGTTATTATTATTATTATTATTATTATTATTCTGAATAGGGCATTATGCAAAGTCAAAGATTCTTCTTCAAAGAAAACTAGCTCATGTGTTTCCAATTCTGCTGCAATTGCTCTGCTTTCAAGAATCCTTTGCTCTTTCTTAGGGAATTCTATGTCTTAAATATTTAAATACAAGTCCATATCTTTAAGAACAACTTCATCTTTAGGTGCATCCCCATTTCCTCCCTCTTTGCTTATTTGTATTTTCCTTTTACTAGTTACTTGAAGTTTATGTGGTCGCTCTAGACTTCCCTTAGGAGAGTTTAGATCTCCTCCATCGTCGAAATTGCCAACTAAAGACTTCTTTTGTTCTTGTGTTTCTAACTATAAATTTTGTTTTAGTTGATCACTTTTTTTAGATACATTAGGAGAATGAGTACAGCTCTCATTCACAGTTTTCCCCCTTTGTTTGTGTTGAATAATGGTACTAATAATAGTCTCGATGTCCTCTTGTTTTTATTAATATACATTGCTTTAGGGTCTTGACTATCACCTTCTTCTTCGTTGAATATGAATGAATTAGTAAATGAGACACTATAGCTGACAAATAATATGATCCATAAACAAGTGCTTAGGGTCAAACCCTTTGATTTATTCTGTTAATTTTGAATTATCCGGATCAGATTACACTGAAAATTCATCAATATTTGCATTATTTCTCAACATAATCTCCCAAATTTTCCAGGGCAAAGGAATGAATTTCTTTTTCCTTTTTTCATGGAAGAAACAGACCCAAAATATGTATTGTCTACATGCCTCTACAATAAATATCTTGTTTGATACATAATACAGGAGATATGAAAGTTTTTCTCGAGAACAATAAATTATGATAACATTGAAGTGTTCTATGGCTTCAATGCTTCACTTCTTATCTATAAAAGTTGTTGCTTCTAAATATAATCTCGATGTTTTTGGCCCAAAGATAATCTTTTTGAAGGAAGAAACAAATGAATTATGCACTTCATAAAAATAATACATGGCCTTTTGTTTCCACAAAGTTGGATACCACATCTGAACAGGGTCAATTTTAGAATTGACATGTTTTGATAAATGCGGGCCTTTGAAAACATGGCAATAAGTGATGGTGAAGATTAAATATGACGACATGTAGAACCTCTTATTCTTCTTGAAATTTGACAGTTGAAAAGATAATTCTCCAAAGATAGTTTTTGGCCAATCGAAAATCACTTTCTCATGAATTGCAAAATGTAATATATACAAAGCCAATCGAGGAATGGTAGTGGTAGACTCTTGACCAACTACCCTAGAAAATAGTCATGTTATTTCTCGATAGAGTTTTTTTAACAAATTAACCTGGATGTTTGATAAGTCTTCTAGCATAGTTGTCGAGTCTTTGAGATACTCTTGCAGAAGCTCCAATCCACCATTTCTCACCTTCAGGAAACTCTTAGCTTCATCTCCTTTGAGTGTGATTGTCATCTCTAGGAGTCTTAATATTTTCTTGAAGACTGATGGTGCTAGAGAAATGGGGTATTCTCCATGAAGTCAAATCATTCTCTAGTTTTTATCATACTTGTCCATGCAGCAAGAAATTAGTTCTTTGAAATTGAAAACCTTGAGTACACAACCTGCTAAAGCAATCCATGATGTCCAAACTTGATTGGAATTTCTTTCTGGAAGCGGTAATGACGAATAATACAAGTATGCTCTAGACCACTAAAACGTTTTATCTTCCCATCTGAATGTGTTTAGAGTATTCCCACATAAATTCTCCTTTCTTCTAGTTGGCATGCTTAATGAAGTTGGGGGGTTAATGTACATTCCCCTTTTGAATTTTATTACCAAAATCAATCACTTTATCGTAATATACTTTAAACTCTTGTCTTAATGGATCATTAATATGAATTAAATCTTGAATTTATGAAGAACTGTCTCAAGAAGGTCATCATTAATGTCTATCTTTTAATACTTAACCACTTGTTATCTCTGTGGGATTTGTATTTAATATTCCTTCGGGAAAGTGACAAGATGGGACGTGAGTTACCATGGGGAGGCGTGGGATTGGATGTATGGAGGAAAACCAACACAAACCCACGATCAAAAACTTCAAGAAATGACTAAGTATGAGAGAGGATTGGTCAGGTGGAAGGGAGGGGAAATTTTATTATGAGATGACCCCCAAACCCATGATGAAATGTTGAAAAATCGGCTAAGTGTTGAAATAACATTGAAGTGAAGAACTATAAGAAACAGAATAAGTATAATGGGTTGGTCGGATGGACAGGTCATGATGATAGGATAATGAATCGGGATAGTGGTTTGTACCTACAATAGTGCTTTTGGAAAATTTTCTAAGTATGGTGCGAAATGAGGGCGACTAGACACAATGGTACGTTTTGGAGACTATGGAACTTTGGAGTAGGGACAAAATGTGTCATTAACTCATGAGAAGTTTGAAAATATCTAAGTATGGAAATGATATACAAGAGAGAGAGTTTATATATGACTTAGAAAATTTGAAGATGAACATGCATCTAATTTTTACCATACTTAACCAGTGCATACTTTTAAATTCCTCGCACCCCGTGCGTTATAAAAGACAATGCCCGATAAACAACATGGATGTGATTTTTGAACACAAAAGCACATATGTGTTCCATTTAACCAACCACATCGCTCAGTTTATGACACATAAAATTTAAGTCAATGATGCAATTATTTTAAACAAATGCACGAGTGTTATTAATATAATCGCACTGGATCATATATTGATTGATTTGACATATTGGGGAATTTCCTTTGACACCACATGTCTAGTGCTCTATACTTCATTAACCACCACTAAACAAAACGACAGTGCTTCAATAACATGGTAGCACCAGAGCATTCATACTAATACATTGCACTACTTAATTTGCAATAGATCAATATAAAGGAGCACTGCCCATAGTTCCAACAACAACATCGGTGTGTTATACTACACAACGCATTGCTAAAAATCATGTTGATACTCTGGAAACTATATCACACCGGTGTGTTTAGTTAATGAAAGTGCACCACGATGTTTACATTCCATAAAAATGTGGGTGGTAATGTGTTAATGTTAACCAATTGTACCAATGTTGTTAAAAGAATCTAACCGGGAAAATATTGAGCAACATGGCATAGCAGGGTGTCTGAATAGATGGCCCATTACCTGTGATCTCGACAATAGAACACACTGTTAAATAAAATGTCGATGCTCCAATAACATGGTAGAACTGGTGTGTTCATATTAACACATCACACTACTTAAGTTGCAATAAAACAATTTAACCAGTTGGTGCGCCTAGGTCCAAAAAATTCACCGAGTTGTAAAGAGAATGACACCCAGCCAAATTTTCACAAATTATCAATGGAGTGTGTCTTATGGTAAGCACCATTAAGATCCTAGGCAGTGTGCCAATTGAGATAAACACACTGGTGAATTCTATTAATCAAATTCACCACCCAATTTTTGATACAATTGTTTTGCTTGACAGTTCATCAAATAAATACAACACATCGGTGTTGTGTACTACAAGACAATGAGAAAAATACATAATAATTTACCATATCGGTTCTTTTTATGGGATTCCCTGTTATCAATATGCTATAAAAAAACACACTGGTATCAACGCATACAAAGCTAAAATGGAGCGTCAATGTGTTACATTCACAGAAACGCACCAGTGTGGTTAACTGAGTTTCACTGAGAGAAATATTTTAAAAATTTTCATTGTGGTGCATCTTTTAAAATGTGCTCATTACTGGTGCATCATAAAAGACAATGCATTGTTAAAAATCATCTGGTGCTCTAAGGAACATAGAGGACCGATTCTTTTCATATAACAAAGTGCACCACTTGATTTATCATTAAAAGGTATACTAGAATGGTGCATTACATATAACTAACCACCTCAAGTTACATAGTTCATATGTGAAATGGCATCGTGGGTCGTTTTGTATGACAACTCTTAACCAATGTGTTATATATCACAACACACCGCTATAGATATCGGTGCTCAACTAACAATGACACATCGATGAGTTAAATTTAACACATCATTGCTCGGTGTCTTATGTTTGATATGGAGCATTGGTAGCAGTGCTTATGACATTATTAATAACACTGATTACTTTTTCACTTTTTGTTTGCAAACTTGAACTAATTTCAGTTTTAGATAAATACAGATATGTTATATATGTTTATGTTTTATATTTTAATTTTTTTTTGTCTATATATATGTGCCTAAAAAGAATTTTAAGTAAATTAGATGTTATGATGGCGTCGGGCGCAACAACAGGATTAACCGGAAGAAAAACAATTTAATTCACAACTACATATAGAAACCTCCATAGTTAAATTTTGTGGAGGTTTTGCTTTGCGGAGGCAAAAACATAGGTCACTCTTTGGTGCCTCTCATAATTCAGTGCATGGAATCGATCCTCTGCCACTTCCTTGGTGATTTGCTTCACATCTCCTCCTTTGTGGGTCGCTCGACTTTCTCCATGATATCATCCTCATCATTCATGTAGCCATAATATGAACTGGCGTCAATTTGCTTGTAAATCGCATAGCTACACCTCCTCTTCTTCACCTCGAGGGGGATTATCTAATATCTCTTTGAGGATGAGGAGGAATTTCATAGCCCTTAAGTATATCTAACCAAGGTCGTTGTTGGTGGCACTGGGCATATCAACTATGTTCCCTTCCATGTCCATCATCTTGGCCCCTAACTTGGCATAATTAGGAGTGCCAAGATTTATGATCGGAGCTTCTCAGTGCCCCTTTTCCTTGTTCAACAAGAAAGGACCCTAGTGGATGTCTTAATTATAACATTGTGTCAACCTCAAGATTGACTTAAGATCCATATTGTATATTTATTAGAAGTTAAGAAGCACATTTGGAAAAACAACCAATTATCCATAAGCTATGTCAACATGCCTTATCGCTAAATATTAAGAATTTATTTGGCCTCGACTTACTCCTCCATGAGATCCTCACTTGTGTACTTACTAAGAATCTTGTGTTTTGTCTTCCCCACAGCCATGCGCTCGATCTCTTTCTCATCTAGAAGGGGCACATGGGCAACAAACTCTCACTCTCTTTGTTATCGGTTTCCCTTGTCTTTCTCTCCCATTTCTTCTGTCACATCCTCATATTCCCTGAATAGGACCAGCTTAACGGAAATGACCTCCCTGCTCTTGATCATCAACTTGGCCTCCCTATAGATAGACTCGATCCTTTTCCACTCCCTCGGTGCTCTGGCCCGCCTCTCCTCCTCCACGAGCTTCCTGAGTTTATCCAAGATATTGTTCTCATCATCCTTGTCGCCATAATAACTGGTGTCAATTCACTTGTAAATTTCATACCTAGACCTCCTCTTCTTCACCTTGGGGGGATTATTGAAAATTTATTTCACACCAGGGTGGAATTTCCCAGGTACACTTGTACAATTAATTGTTGGAATATGACATGTTACAATCTTCCAACAACCAATTGTACAAGTGCGGCTAGGAAATTCCTCCTCGACATCAAAGAGATATTGTATAAGTCCCCCGAGGTGAATAAGAGGAGGTCTAGGTATGTGATTTACAAGCAAATTGATGTCAGTTATTATGGTTACAGGGATGACGAGAACAATATCTTGGAGAAAGTCGAGCGACTTGCAAAGGAGGAGATGTGAGCGAGAGCATTGAGGGAGTGGCAGAGGATCGAGTCTAGAGGGAGGCCAGCTTGACGATCAAGAGACAGAAGATCGTTACTATTAAATGAGGATGTGGCGGAAGAAATAGGAGAGCAAGACAAGGGAAACTAGTCGTAGAGAGAGCGATATTTTGTTGCCCATGTACCCCTTTTGGACAAAAAAGTGATCAAGTGCATGGTTGTGGAGAAGAAGAAACATGAGCTTCTTAGTAAGGACACAAGTGAAGATCTTATGGAGGAGTCAACCGAGGCCAAGTTAATGCTTAATATTTAGCGATGAGGCATGATGGCAAAGCTTATGGATCATTGGTTTTTTTTCCAAATGTGTTTCTTAACTTCTATTAAATATACAATATGGAACTTAGTTCATTCTTGAGGTTGACAAGGTGATATAATTAATAAATCCACCAGGGTCCTTTCTTGATGGACAGAGCAAAGGGGCACTGGTAAGCTCATATCGTAGATCTTGGTAGTCTAAATTATGCCAAAGTAGGGGCTAAGATGACAGACTTGAAAGGAAATGAAGTTGTTGTGTCTGGTGCCACCGGCAAGGGCCTCAGTTACAAATACTTCGGGGCTACAAAATTCCTCCCCATTTTCAAAGACCTATTTGATAAGCCCCCTCGAGGTGAAGAAGAGGAGGTGTAGGTATGTGATTTACAATCGAATTGACGTCAATTCATATTATGGCTACAGGAATGACGAGGACGGTATCTTGGAGAAAGTCGAGCGACCCGTGGAGGAGGAGATACGAGGTAGAGCATTGAGGAAGTGGTGAAGGATCGAGTCCATGCACTAAATTATGAGAGGCACCCAAGAGTGATTGCCTCTGCAAAGCACAACCTCTGCAAAACTTTAATTGTGGAAGTTTGCATATGTACTTTGTCAATTAAATTGGTTTTCGACGCATTTTTACATAACCACTGCACCGATGCACTTTCAATTGCATTGGTTAACTTATATAAGCAATTTAGCAAACATGTATATTGTGTTTTTTCAAATCATGTTGATGTTGTTGTTGTTTGATTTATAAAATGTATTATAAGTACGCTAATGATTTCTCTTTTTTTAAATTAAATTTAAGATGTATCATTCATTAGAATTTAGAATTGCCATATATTGTTTAACTTTAGTTTTATGAAATTGTTTACTTTGGATTGTGATTGCAAAAACTTGTAACTATTAATGCCATATAATGTTTAATTCTTCTTTAAGGTGAATTGTTTAATTTTCAGGATACAATATGTTCAATAAACATTTTTACAAAGAAAAAGTACTTTTATGAAATGTCATTTTCTCATTTATTTTATTGATAATATTTTAATGATTGTTTATAATTAAATTTATATTTGTTATATTTTTAAAAAAATTATTGTAATCATAATTATTAAATATGAAAACAAAATCATTAATAATAATGAATTTTAAATATGATTTTTTTTTAATTATAATTATTAAATATGAAAATGGAATCATTAATAATAATAAATTTTAATATACACAATTAGCTTTAAATGACTTTATGATTTTTTCTCCACCACCAACTTAATTATGAATCTCTTCACAAAGTAATGTAAGTATTTTATTTCGTTAGTGAAGAAATTAATTAATTTGTTAAGGTTAAAAGAACATTAAATTAAATTAATTCTATATTAATATATATAATTATAAAAAATATTAAGAAAACTCAATAAATAAAATAAACAAAAGTCCATGTGTAGATGTTATAGGGAGCATAGTCCTCTTCTTTGATGTAGTGATTGTAACATGCAAACAACCACTTTATAAAACAAATGTCAAATTAAGCAATATATTTACATTAGTTCAAATAAAAAACCAAAAATACAATTACTCAATCATCTTTTTCTTACGCCACAAAGAGACATCTAAAGGTAGACCCAATGCAAGACATTTTTGACGAGTGGTTAGTGGTCTATGAAAGTTATAGTTTATTAACAACTCGTCAACAGGAGACAAACTGCGTATTGCATGCACAACAACAACTTTGGATGCCTTCCTTTTCATAAAGAGCTATGTATCATTGGAGTGTTCCTCAAAGGAACAATTTGCACTAAATAATGAGGCCCTGCAACTATTTATGAACCCTGTGATATTCCCATGAGTTTGTGGATGACCGTCAATATATAACAAGTTTTTCCTATTAATGTTTCTAGAAATGTAATCATTCATGCATATACTATACATGGAAATGATATGTTTGTATTTGAAAATATTCAAGTAATCAAACCAACTGTAAAGAGGACCACAAAATGGCATAAGTTCCACTGATTGTTTGGGAGGAACCGATACATGTGAAAGGATAAATAACCAAAGATTTTCGACATCTATTTTAGATGTGGAAATCATATAACTACTAACACAAAAAGAGAATTTGGTTCCAACATCGGGCATAGGTATGGAAGACGGTCAAGCACCATACAAATCTCGGTTGTAACAAGTTTTGTATTTACTTTGTGGATGGATAGGAAGAGGGAAGGCATCCCTACCTTCCAACAATTGAACAGACTTTGGTGTGTACTTGGAAATTTTTTCTCTTAGCTCATACAACTTTTTGGATCTCCTAGTAGTGATGTTTTGGGTAGTATTGATAGCATACTTTGGCTCACTATAAGAACTCTCCATTGACTCAATAGAAGGAGACAAGTTGGCCAATTTAGGACGAAACGTAGTTGATCTGGCTTCCAACTTTTCAAAAAAGGATCACATGGAAGAGTTCATACGTGTCTTTTCTATATCACTTATTAGATTCTTAACCGCAGTGGGAGGTATTAAACCATCAACTTTGGGTAGTCGATTATTAATATAATGGGACAATGTGACACGTCGAGGGTTCTTCTTCAACCCTTTACATTTTGAACAACCACATACCATTGGCATGTCATAAAAGAGATCCAATTCATGGTGTAATACCGTTGACCTAGGTTGTAGGTTACTAGAAGATGGCATGTTACAATTGGCGGGGTAAAGCAATTGTCCATTTTCATCAAACATTTTCTTGTGGTATCTTTCTCCTGATAACAGCTTGCGAAATTTTTGCACTAGTGGAATATATTGCTCATCTGAAATCGATCTTGATTTATGTTCCTACAAAATTCAATGAACAATTATTCCAATGCACGTGCATAAATGGCATAACTTCAATCAGATAAACGAATTATAAATAAAATATAGACTTACTTCAAACGATGTGGGAAAATTTGACAAACTTGAAACAATATGGAATGAGTTGGAATATGAAGTATTGGTCATTTGATATCATAACCTTCTTTTTCTTGCATTTGAGCCAAAACCATCATCAATATGTGCATGAATTTAATATTAATATTTATTAGTGCTTTTAATTATTTTCTTACGCGTCGGTGTGTCGATATATATAGAACGTACCAATGCGCTACACTATGAAATGCATTGAACCGTGACCTCTATTAAAACCTCTGCAAAGCAAAATATTCGTAAATTTTAATTGTGGATGTTTGCATTTCTATTTTGTTGATAAAATTGGTATCAATGTGTTTTTACATATATCCACACTAGGGTGCATTACTCTATGCGGTGCACCGATTTGATGAAAATTTTATTTTTTTAAATATATAGTTTACTATTTTTTTTTACATACAAAGTGTACCAGTGTGCTACAAAGTTGAAACATCCCCTACGTGCACAACATAAAAGTGAGCGACTACAACAAGTAGTATAAAAAAAAAATTGCTTAAAATTATATTAAGAAAAATCAAATACGAACATTGCAATGCAATCTAATTATAAGAAACAACGATTAATGATTTATCAATAAACAAGGGATTATTCTTACTCAACTTCAAATCTACATCAAGTCAATATTCAAAGTGTAACGATTATATCATCAGATCACACAAAGAATTTAAATCAACAAGTCTACTCGCCCAACCTACCCTGCAAGGTTAGGACCTTCAAGACACATAATCGATGCACAAGTCCAAGATTCATCTGATCTATTTTGACCACTTAAGATCTCAAGACTGGCAACTATTCTGAAGAACATGAATGTGTCTACTCCCACAACCACAACTAGTCCACTATCAAGACTAAAAATTCACTAGAAGAATTTAACATTCCAAACAATATTTGTATTAGTTTCATTATTCAACCTCATGGCTATCATTATTACCAAAAAAAATTATATTAAGTAATCATTCATACTGGAATATAAAGTACCCATGCTTTGTTCAATTCTCTATCAACAATATGTAAAGGTCCCATACAATGCAATATTGTATAAGTATTTAATAAGGTTTATCTAAGAATACTTTCCACTATTCTCTCTCAAGGAAACAATGTGTAAAAGTTCCAAGGGAAACACAACAAAGGAAACAATATTATAACATTCTATTACCAACAATAGAAGGTGAAAATCCCTTATATATAAACTTAATGATAACACAACGTCTTATAGTAATAGATATACTACATCAAGGATAACCCTTCGACACTTCTTTTAAACCACAATGATCATAATAAATACAACCATTCGTTTTAAACACACTAAATTGTCCAAATTGCCACACTATTCGTTAATTACTACATTATTTTATAAGAAATCTTAAATACATATAAAAAGATTCGCAGACACCCCTGCAATTATTAAGTAATATAATTATTTCACAACATTAATTAAGGAATTATTTCATTATTTCCAAATTTATTAACATTTATTGTCCTCTATGATTTGTTCATAAAATGATACAATTAAAGAGTTGAATACGGCTACAGTTCATAATATTTTTCCATTTTTAAAATTGTAGTAGAATCACATTAATTTATTATTAGCGTAGAAAAGAAATGTGTAGTTCTAAACAAACAACCACCCATCTGGTTAGAATAAAAAGTTGAGTAAATTGTTTCAATTGGATGAAACGATTAAGTATTCTTAACTTTTTTCTTTTTTTTTTTGTAAGTTGGAAAATTATATTAGAGCGTGCAAAAGAAAGAAATTACATTTGTCTATCTTGTATGTTCAAACGTGGCAGCAGTGCCTTAGTGGGAAACCACAACTGCCACTTGTTCAAAATATATATGTAAAACTTGCAGAAAGATAAAACTACGGTGCCACACAGGGCATAATTCTGAGTGCTAAATTAAGAAGAAAAAACTAAGACCAAACCCCCCAGAGCTGGCCGACCTCTCATGGCTACAGAAACAAAACAAAAAACATAAACCAGAAGCATAATTAACTAATTCCAGGATCGAACCTTGGCCTAGCGAAAGCTTGGCGCACCTGCAAATTATCTTTGTCGAGCCTATCTATGTCTGAGATGGCTTGTCATAGGTCCTATAAGAAAGACATCGTGAGGTCCACGCGGGTCCAACGCTTTGATTCCTTGCTTTGCAGCTCGAATAAGGCAGTCTTGACATCCCTTAAACCATGCTTGAGGTCGTCCAAGGATTCCTCGAGAGCTGCTCTATCTACACACCTGACACAAGTTTAAGGGAGCGGGGGGGACAATGGAGAGTCGGAGGAGGAGGAGGGACAAGTAGAGGAGGGGGCTAAAGTGAGAGGAGCAGAGGATGTCACTGGAGGCGGAGGAGGAGAGTGGCGAGGGGGAGAAGGCGGAGGTGGAGGGCGACGAGGAGGGGAGGGGGGAGGAGGAGCGACACCAAGCGAATTGTCGAAGTTGTCAAACCATTCAATTCAACAAGCATAAGGATTCGAGAGCGGGGAGAGGTTTGGGGTACTTTCACGGGTTGGTTGGGCAGGAGTGGGAGCTTCAATGGGATTCAAGTTGGGGATGTCATCGGTTTCTTGGGGAGAACCACAGTCACGTGCAACCCTTCCTTTGGTCGCATACCAGGTCGCCCCCCTTTTGGATTTTCCCCTAAGATGAGGCATGGAGTTGGCCCCAGGCAACCAGGAAAGGAAAGCGCGGAGAAAGTGTAAGAGGTTGGTCCAAACCAGCTAGACCCATAGGTTCAGCAATAACTATAGAGAGAAGCAGGAACTAGAAATCCAGGAGGGTGAGTGGAGCTCGCACCAGGAAGAAAGGATGAAATCAAAAACCATGGAGAGCTGAGAATGTGGAGGCCGAAGGAGAAAATGGGTTTTGACGCACCTAGGCTCTGGCTTAGAAGCTTCATTGTTGAGTTGTTGATGGGACTGCGGAGGCGTCCTGCCCACCACCATGAAATCTCCCACGAAGTGAAGCGTCATGAGCATGTTGCAGGTTGGCCTTGAGTGAGGTATGAAGAACGACGATGAGGGATTTAATCCCATGAGGTGATGGTAGCGGGGGGGCACGTCTGAGCTGGCTCCAGGTGGCAGGACGTCTAGCCAGATGGCCTCCCCTTTGTCTGTCCACGTGTTGAGCCCGAAAACACCCCATCTGGGGGTTGGTCCTTGTTTTGGCTATGTTTCTGCAAGCGATCATTGTGGGATGGGTAGAAGAAGAGGTGGGAGAGCACGAGAAGTCTCCCTCTTGCAAATCTACCCCATAATTTGCCAACATATCAACAACTTGATTGGTTGTTCTTCGAACATGGGAGGGAAGAATTACCCATTGAGGCTGGAAAATAGATTTGTTTTGAATAGCCCGTTCAAAAGTCTCCAACTGGGGGATGTTTTCTCCAGGTCCACACCATTGAGGAGATGAGAGAGGAGATTAATGACAATCTGCAAATCACCTTCTACTATGATGGAGGAAAGCCCTTGATCTTTGGTTGCTTGCAAACTGCTGAGGAGTTCCTAGATTTCTGCAGCATTGTTGGTGTTGTGCCCTAGATTCCCGATGATGATGTGGAGGATTTCCCCTTTGTTGTTGTGAATGACTACTCCATATCCTGCAAGTCCCGAATTTCCTTTGGAGGATCCATCGAAATTTAATTTGTGGCGGCCTTTTTGCGGAGCCTCCCATTGGGTGGGGTTGGTCTTACGACTTATGATTGTAGAGGGGCCTGCGGGGAGGGGAGGGAAATTGAGTTACCAAGAATTAAGGATGAGACGCTCATTCACTAGGCAATTTAAATCTTGGTCCGTCCAAGGGTGCAAATAGATTGTTTCTTTGATATTGGAATGGATTGTAGTCCAAACTTCTTGCTAATTCCTGGAGGCCAAATTAAAAATTCGTTGATTATGTTCCTTCCAGATTTTCCATAGAATGAATCCTGGTAAAAGCTGCCAAATTATGTTAAGGATGGGGGATTGAAAAGTTGATTCTCACTAGCCCTCGATTGTCTCTCGGGTGCATGTACGGTTCCTATCTGTGATTCTCATGATGCTAGCGCTATGATCCCAAATGCACGACTATATGAGCACATATTGAGGAGATGGTTTTGAGTTTCCTCCTCTGTACCGCATAACTGACACCAGAAAAAACCGATGAAGCCTATTTTCCTTAAGTTATCCCAGGTGAGAATGTTGTTATGCGCAGCTAACTAAAGGAAGGTGCTAATTTTTGGCCATAACTTTGCTCCCCAGATTTTTCCCCATACCTCTTCTTTTGGTAGGGATCTATGGCCTGCTCTTAGGTAGTAAGCTTCTTGAATGTTGAAGGTTCTGGTCGTGGTATGTCCCCATCTAAGGATGTCATCCCCTTGTTGACTTAAGATTTTCCTTGAATTGAAGTGGTCCAGCAAAGGTTGGATGTTTATTTCACAGGGGATGTTCAAATCTTCATGGGAGTTTTTCCCTTTGTGCCAGGTGTTTCTTGTAACTTCTGGATTCCAGAAATCTGACACTTTGCAGAGGCCTGCTTCTGTCATGAAGGGAATGAAGGTGCTTATAGTGGGTTCAGAGTTCAGGGCTAGAAGTTGTTGCCAATATTCACTCCAAAAGAGGGTTGAAGTCCCACTCTGTAGTTCCCAGAAAGAGTGATTTGTTATGAGTGCCTTGTTGTTCCTAGCCACATTCCAAATGAGAGAGAGCCAGGGCTCTAACCATTCCACCTGATGAACTCCCTTTATAGGATGGTTGGGGTGTATTTTTTCCTCCAAAGGCACGCCCAAAGGTCTTGCGGTCTTTTTAACCATCTCCACCAAATTTTTGCACTGAGGACCTTGTTGAGAAGAGTTGGGTCTCTGAGGTCGAGGCCCCCTGCCTTCTTTGGTTTGTAGAATTTTTTTCCAGCTAACCATAGTCAATTTGCATCCTTCTTTGGTTCCCTGCCAAAGGAATCTCCTTTGAATACTCCTTAAGGTGTTGAGGATAAAGTTTTGGGTAGCTAGAGCTCAGAAGACGTAGATTGAAAGGGCTTGTAGGATGGATTTGAGGAGGATGAGGTGACTAGGAATATTGAGGGAGCGGAAGGACCACAGGGAAAGTTTCTTTCAAAAGATGGAAAGAAAGGAGTCCCTGGATGTATTTCTTAATGGGTTATCAGTAAGGGGGATGCCCAGTTATTTGGAGGGAAGGATGTTGCGGGTAAACCCCAGTAACTGTGTAATATGGTGTTGGATATGGATGGGCGTATTGAAGAAGAAGATTTGAGATTTGGAGAGATTAACTACCATGCCCAAAGCTTCGCAGAAAATGTTGATGATAGATCTGATGCGAAGGGCTTCTCGAACTGTGGGTACCCCCATTATGAGTATGTTGTCCACGAATTGACTGTGGGATATGGGGGGAGAAATTTCGTGAGGGGTGAGACCAGAGAGGGAGTGATCGGTAATGGTTGCTTTGATGGCTCGACTCATCCCTTCCGCCATAATAATGAAGAGGAATGGTGAGAGAGGGTCCCCTTGCCTTATTCCTCTAAAGGGGGAGAAAGGTTTGGATGGGACGACATTGATCAAGATGGAAAACAGGGCTAACGATGTGAGGTTGACAATCCAGGAGACCCATGAGGGATCAAAACCAAAGGCAAGGAGGGTTGAATTCAAGTAGTTCCATCTTAGTTTATCAAAGGATTTAGAGAGATCCAGTTTTAGAAGCATACCTTGAGACTTGGTCGTATGAAGCGAGTGGATTACTTCGTGAGCCAAGATAACACTATCCAGAATCTGTCTGCCCTCCACATAGCCTGATTGTTCCAGAGAAATAATGAAAGGTCGTATTAGTTTAAAGCATGTTGGGATGATCTTCGTTAGGAGCTTGTAAATGACATTGCAGAGTGCAATAGGTCGGAAGTGCGAAGGGGAAGTAGTGTTGTTCTCTTTGGGAATGAGAGTGAGAAAGGTTGCATTGAGGGCTTGGAGGACCTACCCAGATCTTCTAGAGTCCTCGACGATTTCCCAAACGTCTTCATGGATGATGCTCCAGCAATTGTGTAAGAAGTCTGAAGTAAACTCATTCAGCCTAGGAGCCTTGCCCAGCGGGGTATCCCTAAGAGCTTGATCGACTTCCTCCTGAGTGATAGGTCTCATAAGAACCCCGTTCTGCTCTTTAGTGACCTCCTTAGGGATATTCTTGAGGATAGAATCAATTGCAAGTGATCGATATATGGGGGGTTCCTTAAGAAGGTTTTTGTACTAAGAGAGTATTTCCTTTTCTATATTTGTGTGTTGTTGAATTTATGTTCCTTGTTTTGAGAACAGGTGAGTAATGCGATTTGTTTGTCACCACTGGAGCATATATCTGTGAAAAAATTTGGAGTTTTTTCCCCCTCTTTCAACCATTGGATGCGAGATCTCTGTCTCCAGAGGATTTCTTCTTGCACCCATCTTTCTGCCAACTGGTTGTTTAGTAGAGCCTCTTGCTCCTTTAAGGAGTTAGTGAGGCCTTGAGATCTGATATGTTGTTGGAGGCTTTGCATTTGCTGATTGAGAATTTCCTGAGCGTGAAAGATGTTGCCGAAAGTGGACTTATTCCAATATTTCAGATGTTGTTTGAGATTTTTTAGCCTCTATTGAAATCTGTACATAGGGGTCCCTGTTGGGATAGCTGGTTCTTCCCACCAGAGCTTGATGTTAGCTTGGAAATCTGGGTGCGTCAACCAGAATTTTTCAAAGCGGAAAGGTTTTATGTCTGGGGTGCCACTGATGTTTATTGATAAGAGAATCGACCAATTATCTGAACCTGGCATGTTGACTAACGTAGCATTCCAAGCCAAACCATCCAACATGATGGCTTCTGAAATTATAAAACGGTCTAATCTATTGGAGACATGTTGACCCCCAAGCATCTATTGGACCAGGTGAAGGGGTCATTGCTTGTTTCTACATCAATGAGATTCAAAAGGCCAATGAATTGGTTGAAATGCTCGTTGTCGTTTCCCAGCGTGAGCGTGCCCCCCTTTTTTTCCTCCAGGCCTGTTATCATATTGAAATCGCCCCCCTAGGATCCATTGTTGGGGGGCGATGTGATTGGAAATCCAATCTAAATGTTGGATGAAGGCTTCCTTGTCTCCCCGTCTTGTGGGTCCGTAGACATTCGTGATGAAGTTGTGTTTGTTTGAACCAATGAGATGAAAGGAGGTTGTGATGGTCCAGTTGGTGGAGAAGAATCCATCCAGCAAAACTGTAGTTGGATTCCAGAGCATAGCTATCCCACCCGATGCCCCCTTAGCATCGAATTCAACCTAATTAGCTTGCTTCCAGCATTTTTGAAGAATAAGCGAGGCTTCCTTTCCCGCACATTTAGTTTCCTGCAATAGTAGTATGTCTGGTTGTTCCTTCATAATTCTTTCTCGAAGCAAGCCTTGTTTGCTTCTTGCGTTGAGGCCCCTTATATTCCAAGATAGCATCTTCATGAGGACAGCGAGGGTTGGATGGGAGGAAAGTTGTCTGAGATCAGATTTATCTGACCCAAGTTTACAAGGAAGTTACCCACATCTTGAATGAGTTGATGTTTTGGTTTTTTTTCTCTTTTTTTCTCATCTTTTGTTGGTTTGCATTGATCCTTCGAGTTACCTTTTTATATTCCGAGATTCTTGTTAGCGCAGGTTGATCCTTCTGTAAATGAGTTGAGAAAGACTTTGTGGACCTTGCACAACGGATCCGGTGGTATGGTATACAGTTGTTGTTTGTGGTAAGCTTGCTCCAGATGCGCCATATCAATACCTGCTAGCTCTTGATGTTCCAGATCTATGTCTGGGTCCCCAATTTTTGGTCCAAGGTTTGCAGGAAGGGAAGCCTGTGACAGGGGGATTTGGGAAGAACCTGGGCTGAGGGGACGGGGTTTGAGGAGCCTTGGTCGGTCGCAGGGATTGCAGAATTTGTCAGGGGTTCGATGGGAGTGGTGGGGATATCTGACAGGGTTTGAATGGCTTCGAAAGAGTTCTTGGTTGAGGGTCCAGGGGAGGCTTGGGGGGGGGGCTTCTTTGGCCTAATGCCTGTGTCGACCCATGACTTGGGTAAATCCATCCTTAGATTTGTCAGGATCTTCCAGATTGGTTTTGGTGGGGTTATTTAAAGGGCATTCACAGAAGAGGTGACCATGCTCGTGGAATTTCCGACAGCGAAATGGGATGTGCTCATAGTCTAGGGTTTGGGACCATTCGTTGTCTTGATAATCTAGGGTAATGGCTCTGGGGAGAGGTTTGGAGATATTCAAATAGAAACATATTTGGGCATAGGTGGTTTACCTTCGTTGTTTTGTTGCCTCTAAGGCTTTGACATAGATGCCAATGGTGTTGCTGATTCCTGCAAGAATTTCTTCCAGCCAAAATTCTTGTGGGAGTGAATAGAGCCTCAACCAGACCGGGGTGTGTGTGAAATCTTCCTTCTCAGGGTTGAACCTTTCCATCCAGAAACGGAGGAAAAGACCTACCGAGTTGTAAAAGTACGACCCTCCTTCAAAGATTTTGTTTCTGTCCTCCAGGTTGTGCAAGATGATAGTGAAGAAGCCTTTTGATCCAAGTTGGAGGTCATAGTGGCCCTTGGGCCTCGACCAGTACTGAATCCATTTAACTAAGTCCTTTTCCGAAGGCCATAACCCCATAAATTTCCCTATTAGGGAGAAATCCATCATGTATTGTTTTTAGTCTTCTATTCTTGGAGAGCTGATGATATATTTCAGAGCGATCAGGGCCTACAGGATACATTTGCCTGGTTCCTAAGTGAGAGCAGTTTTTGGGTGATTACATTACGGGTCTATTTCCATCGGTTTCTCCTTCAGCATCTCTTCCTCCCATATGATTTGTTGCATTCCAGCCGAAAGTTCGAAGGTCGATCGTTTGAAATGTGTGGAGCCTTGCTCCTTAGCAGTGACAGAGTTGTAAGAGGGGCCTGTAGGCCCCCCTCCCTCGACCTCCATGGCCGCAGCAGCAAGATCAGGGTGGCGCACGCAAGGTTCGTGGCTAAAACCCTAGTTAGGTTTCTCGCTTAGGGTTCGTGTTAATGCTTGAATTAGTATAATATTTAAAACCAAGTATTCTTAACTTATTACAGTCGTCATCTCTATTATTTTGAAACTTAACATAACTGCAACTATAAGTATTTGTAAACATTTTAACCTACACACCATGGTAGAATCAGTGGGGTACAGTAAACCATGCACCTGGCCAAAGTTTAAACGACGATCGATAATCCTAGTTTAGAAGAAATTAAGGTCCAAGTGCAACGACCCAATATTACCTTTACAATGGTTTTATCTCATTGTGTAAATACATTAATTGCTAAAATTAATAAACAGTAACACACAGATCTAAAACTGCCAGTGGATCTAAGGATATTTATAAGTAACATAATCCTACTACTAATAATAATGATGCACGCTAGCGTAGAAGAGGAAAACAAAGCTTGTTTTAGTTGGTACTACGTAGATAAACCTCAGAATGAGACGGGAAGAAAACATCTAAGATCGCCAAATACGTGACCACTGATCGATGCCCAGTGATCTAGGATGTGTTTCAAGAACAGAGATGCGGTTGAGAAGGGTCGATTCCTAGAAGATAACTTTATTTCCAGAGACTAACTTCCACAATATTAAACTTTGATTTACACTAGAAGAGAGATTTTGCTAACATGGAATCTATTCAACAATGTTTTAAAATCTAAATCCTGAATCTTATTCACTTAATTTGTTGTCTGATATAAATATTTTGACTCCAAATCTAAATTGAGCAAGTCCCTTTTTTTTTAAAAAGGATAGTGTAAAAATTATCATTCTCGGTTGAAGCTATGAAAAGTCTACTTAAAGTGCAATTACTCTGTAGTTTTCATTAGTCATTTTAGTTCTTTGTGGATTTTTATTTGATGGTGACACGCACAAACATGTCAAATAACTTCAATGTATAAACATATAGATTGGGATTTGGAAATAATGCTTTACAGTTCATCCTTCCACCATCGATTCTGTTATCCGTTCATTAGAGGATAACACGAAATGAATACGTAAGGTAAGTCAAACATTCTTGGCTCAAGGAATATGACAAGTGTATTTCATCAACACTACAAGATATCGACTGAATCTCTCCAAGAACTATTGCTTAAGCTTCAACTCGTGGTTTTCCACTTATTCAATGAGATTTTAAAAATTTCTACTAAGGTAAACTCTTTTAAAACTAACAAATGTATGCGTAAAACTAGAACCTACAGGACCAGTCTTTTCCATTAAAATCTCGATAGTCTACGTAAATTTCCATGAGCAATGTGAGGTCAAATTCCAAAGTTTAAAATCAATTTCAATCTATAGGGATGATTAATTCCCTAAAAATTTACTCTATTATCTGAAACCAGCTAATAACTCGAATATGGCATTCGACTAAGGAAACAACAATTCTTCAATGGATTGATAATAAAATTTAAATTTCAGTATGGATATTGGTAAAGGAAAAGGAAACGGTTTAAATCTGCACCAAAATATCTTGTCTGATACTAACAATCTTTTTGAAAACGTGGGTAAAAATGAATCCAATACTATTACTAATCAAAAAATTTCATGATCATTATACCAAATCTTTTACAAAAATTTGAACCAATAATTTTACAATGAGAGTTCTATAACTGATTGATAACAATATTAAATACTATAACAGAGTGAGTGTTGAAATGTGATGTCGATCTCCAACAGAATGTTTGTGCCACGTCCTATAGCTTGCTAATCGAACAACTTCATCGGTACCTCCTAGCCAATGCTAGCGGTACTCTTCTTCCCCCTTAGCCCCCGAGCCGCAAAGGGGACACGCACAAGAAACCAACAAACAATAGCTCCAAGGCTTGCCTCACAAGGTAGAGCATCCACTCTTTCTACAATCTTGGTATTCCAACTCTCACAAGTAAAACATAGTCCACAAAAATTTGGCAGCATAACATTACCAAAAAAAATCATATCCAATTCCCTTCTACACCATTTGTTTTATAGAAATTTCTTTACTGACACATGTCCTCATGCAAAATTAATTAACTTTTTTTAGATTTGTTTAATTATGATTATTCACCAACACACTTGTCACCCTCTCCCCAAGTTTCACAAGTAATTAACATTTGTATTTTATTTAAAAAGTCAAAATTCCCTCACATTCCCCAATGTGTTCCTATTTTCGCTCTTAGTTGTCCCTTTGTTCCCCAAATTTTCATTTAATGAGCGTCTCCTAACTAGATCTTAGTTAAAGTTGGATTAGGAGTCTTCTTCTAGTTAGACTAGTGGTAGCTTGACTCTAGATATCATTCTATGTGTACACCTATTCTCTCATATTATTATTTCTTCCATTTTAAAAATCCAATTTATTAATTTCATGCACACATGTGCATTTTATCCAAACTTTAGATTTTACTCAATTTTCCTAGAATTTGATTTATCTCAATTCTTTTAATTTATTTAATATTTTTAATTGTTCCCTTAATTAAACTT
>ML790062.1:648496-674893 GCA_009831015.1 Picea engelmannii
TATGTATCATTGGAGTGTTCCTCAAAGGAACAATTTGCACTAAATAATGAGGCCCTGCAACTATTTATGAACCCTGTGATATTCCCATGAGTTTGTGGATGACCGTCAATATATAACAAGTTTTTCCTATTAATGTTTCTAGAAATGTAATCATTCATGCATATACTATACATGGAAATGATATGTTTGTATTTGAAAATATTCAAGTAATCAAACCAACTGTAAAGAGGACCACAAAATGGCATAAGTTCCACTGATTGTTTGGGAGGAACCGATACATGTGAAAGGATAAATAACCAAAGATTTTCGACATCTATTTTAGATGTGGAAATCATATAACTACTAACACAAAAAGAGAATTTGGTTCCAACATCGGGCATAGGTATGGAAGACGGTCAAGCACCATACAAATCTCGGTTGTAACAAGTTTTGTATTTACTTTGTGGATGGATAGGAAGAGGGAAGGCATCCCTACCTTCCAACAATTGAACAGACTTTGGTGTGTACTTGGAAATTTTTTCTCTTAGCTCATACAACTTTTTGGATCTCCTAGTAGTGATGTTTTGGGTAGTATTGATAGCATACTTTGGCTCACTATAAGAACTCTCCATTGACTCAATAGAAGGAGACAAGTTGGCCAATTTAGGACGAAACGTAGTTGATCTGGCTTCCAACTTTTCAAAAAAGGATCACATGGAAGAGTTCATACGTGTCTTTTCTATATCACTTATTAGATTCTTAACCGCAGTGGGAGGTATTAAACCATCAACTTTGGGTAGTCGATTATTAATATAATGGGACAATGTGACACGTCGAGGGTTCTTCTTCAACCCTTTACATTTTGAACAACCACATACCATTGGCATGTCATAAAAGAGATCCAATTCATGGTGTAATACCGTTGACCTAGGTTGTAGGTTACTAGAAGATGGCATGTTACAATTGGCGGGGTAAAGCAATTGTCCATTTTCATCAAACATTTTCTTGTGGTATCTTTCTCCTGATAACAGCTTGCGAAATTTTTGCACTAGTGGAATATATTGCTCATCTGAAATCGATCTTGATTTATGTTCCTACAAAATTCAATGAACAATTATTCCAATGCACGTGCATAAATGGCATAACTTCAATCAGATAAACGAATTATAAATAAAATATAGACTTACTTCAAACGATGTGGGAAAATTTGACAAACTTGAAACAATATGGAATGAGTTGGAATATGAAGTATTGGTCATTTGATATCATAACCTTCTTTTTCTTGCATTTGAGCCAAAACCATCATCAATATGTGCATGAATTTAATATTAATATTTATTAGTGCTTTTAATTATTTTCTTACGCGTCGGTGTGTCGATATATATAGAACGTACCAATGCGCTACACTATGAAATGCATTGAACCGTGACCTCTATTAAAACCTCTGCAAAGCAAAATATTCGTAAATTTTAATTGTGGATGTTTGCATTTCTATTTTGTTGATAAAATTGGTATCAATGTGTTTTTACATATATCCACACTAGGGTGCATTACTCTATGCGGTGCACCGATTTGATGAAAATTTTATTTTTTTAAATATATAGTTTACTATTTTTTTTTACATACAAAGTGTACCAGTGTGCTACAAAGTTGAAACATCCCCTACGTGCACAACATAAAAGTGAGCGACTACAACAAGTAGTATAAAAAAAAAATTGCTTAAAATTATATTAAGAAAAATCAAATACGAACATTGCAATGCAATCTAATTATAAGAAACAACGATTAATGATTTATCAATAAACAAGGGATTATTCTTACTCAACTTCAAATCTACATCAAGTCAATATTCAAAGTGTAACGATTATATCATCAGATCACACAAAGAATTTAAATCAACAAGTCTACTCGCCCAACCTACCCTGCAAGGTTAGGACCTTCAAGACACATAATCGATGCACAAGTCCAAGATTCATCTGATCTATTTTGACCACTTAAGATCTCAAGACTGGCAACTATTCTGAAGAACATGAATGTGTCTACTCCCACAACCACAACTAGTCCACTATCAAGACTAAAAATTCACTAGAAGAATTTAACATTCCAAACAATATTTGTATTAGTTTCATTATTCAACCTCATGGCTATCATTATTACCAAAAAAAATTATATTAAGTAATCATTCATACTGGAATATAAAGTACCCATGCTTTGTTCAATTCTCTATCAACAATATGTAAAGGTCCCATACAATGCAATATTGTATAAGTATTTAATAAGGTTTATCTAAGAATACTTTCCACTATTCTCTCTCAAGGAAACAATGTGTAAAAGTTCCAAGGGAAACACAACAAAGGAAACAATATTATAACATTCTATTACCAACAATAGAAGGTGAAAATCCCTTATATATAAACTTAATGATAACACAACGTCTTATAGTAATAGATATACTACATCAAGGATAACCCTTCGACACTTCTTTTAAACCACAATGATCATAATAAATACAACCATTCGTTTTAAACACACTAAATTGTCCAAATTGCCACACTATTCGTTAATTACTACATTATTTTATAAGAAATCTTAAATACATATAAAAAGATTCGCAGACACCCCTGCAATTATTAAGTAATATAATTATTTCACAACATTAATTAAGGAATTATTTCATTATTTCCAAATTTATTAACATTTATTGTCCTCTATGATTTGTTCATAAAATGATACAATTAAAGAGTTGAATACGGCTACAGTTCATAATATTTTTCCATTTTTAAAATTGTAGTAGAATCACATTAATTTATTATTAGCGTAGAAAAGAAATGTGTAGTTCTAAACAAACAACCACCCATCTGGTTAGAATAAAAAGTTGAGTAAATTGTTTCAATTGGATGAAACGATTAAGTATTCTTAACTTTTTTCTTTTTTTTTTTGTAAGTTGGAAAATTATATTAGAGCGTGCAAAAGAAAGAAATTACATTTGTCTATCTTGTATGTTCAAACGTGGCAGCAGTGCCTTAGTGGGAAACCACAACTGCCACTTGTTCAAAATATATATGTAAAACTTGCAGAAAGATAAAACTACGGTGCCACACAGGGCATAATTCTGAGTGCTAAATTAAGAAGAAAAAACTAAGACCAAACCCCCCAGAGCTGGCCGACCTCTCATGGCTACAGAAACAAAACAAAAAACATAAACCAGAAGCATAATTAACTAATTCCAGGATCGAACCTTGGCCTAGCGAAAGCTTGGCGCACCTGCAAATTATCTTTGTCGAGCCTATCTATGTCTGAGATGGCTTGTCATAGGTCCTATAAGAAAGACATCGTGAGGTCCACGCGGGTCCAACGCTTTGATTCCTTGCTTTGCAGCTCGAATAAGGCAGTCTTGACATCCCTTAAACCATGCTTGAGGTCGTCCAAGGATTCCTCGAGAGCTGCTCTATCTACACACCTGACACAAGTTTAAGGGAGCGGGGGGGACAATGGAGAGTCGGAGGAGGAGGAGGGACAAGTAGAGGAGGGGGCTAAAGTGAGAGGAGCAGAGGATGTCACTGGAGGCGGAGGAGGAGAGTGGCGAGGGGGAGAAGGCGGAGGTGGAGGGCGACGAGGAGGGGAGGGGGGAGGAGGAGCGACACCAAGCGAATTGTCGAAGTTGTCAAACCATTCAATTCAACAAGCATAAGGATTCGAGAGCGGGGAGAGGTTTGGGGTACTTTCACGGGTTGGTTGGGCAGGAGTGGGAGCTTCAATGGGATTCAAGTTGGGGATGTCATCGGTTTCTTGGGGAGAACCACAGTCACGTGCAACCCTTCCTTTGGTCGCATACCAGGTCGCCCCCCTTTTGGATTTTCCCCTAAGATGAGGCATGGAGTTGGCCCCAGGCAACCAGGAAAGGAAAGCGCGGAGAAAGTGTAAGAGGTTGGTCCAAACCAGCTAGACCCATAGGTTCAGCAATAACTATAGAGAGAAGCAGGAACTAGAAATCCAGGAGGGTGAGTGGAGCTCGCACCAGGAAGAAAGGATGAAATCAAAAACCATGGAGAGCTGAGAATGTGGAGGCCGAAGGAGAAAATGGGTTTTGACGCACCTAGGCTCTGGCTTAGAAGCTTCATTGTTGAGTTGTTGATGGGACTGCGGAGGCGTCCTGCCCACCACCATGAAATCTCCCACGAAGTGAAGCGTCATGAGCATGTTGCAGGTTGGCCTTGAGTGAGGTATGAAGAACGACGATGAGGGATTTAATCCCATGAGGTGATGGTAGCGGGGGGGCACGTCTGAGCTGGCTCCAGGTGGCAGGACGTCTAGCCAGATGGCCTCCCCTTTGTCTGTCCACGTGTTGAGCCCGAAAACACCCCATCTGGGGGTTGGTCCTTGTTTTGGCTATGTTTCTGCAAGCGATCATTGTGGGATGGGTAGAAGAAGAGGTGGGAGAGCACGAGAAGTCTCCCTCTTGCAAATCTACCCCATAATTTGCCAACATATCAACAACTTGATTGGTTGTTCTTCGAACATGGGAGGGAAGAATTACCCATTGAGGCTGGAAAATAGATTTGTTTTGAATAGCCCGTTCAAAAGTCTCCAACTGGGGGATGTTTTCTCCAGGTCCACACCATTGAGGAGATGAGAGAGGAGATTAATGACAATCTGCAAATCACCTTCTACTATGATGGAGGAAAGCCCTTGATCTTTGGTTGCTTGCAAACTGCTGAGGAGTTCCTAGATTTCTGCAGCATTGTTGGTGTTGTGCCCTAGATTCCCGATGATGATGTGGAGGATTTCCCCTTTGTTGTTGTGAATGACTACTCCATATCCTGCAAGTCCCGAATTTCCTTTGGAGGATCCATCGAAATTTAATTTGTGGCGGCCTTTTTGCGGAGCCTCCCATTGGGTGGGGTTGGTCTTACGACTTATGATTGTAGAGGGGCCTGCGGGGAGGGGAGGGAAATTGAGTTACCAAGAATTAAGGATGAGACGCTCATTCACTAGGCAATTTAAATCTTGGTCCGTCCAAGGGTGCAAATAGATTGTTTCTTTGATATTGGAATGGATTGTAGTCCAAACTTCTTGCTAATTCCTGGAGGCCAAATTAAAAATTCGTTGATTATGTTCCTTCCAGATTTTCCATAGAATGAATCCTGGTAAAAGCTGCCAAATTATGTTAAGGATGGGGGATTGAAAAGTTGATTCTCACTAGCCCTCGATTGTCTCTCGGGTGCATGTACGGTTCCTATCTGTGATTCTCATGATGCTAGCGCTATGATCCCAAATGCACGACTATATGAGCACATATTGAGGAGATGGTTTTGAGTTTCCTCCTCTGTACCGCATAACTGACACCAGAAAAAACCGATGAAGCCTATTTTCCTTAAGTTATCCCAGGTGAGAATGTTGTTATGCGCAGCTAACTAAAGGAAGGTGCTAATTTTTGGCCATAACTTTGCTCCCCAGATTTTTCCCCATACCTCTTCTTTTGGTAGGGATCTATGGCCTGCTCTTAGGTAGTAAGCTTCTTGAATGTTGAAGGTTCTGGTCGTGGTATGTCCCCATCTAAGGATGTCATCCCCTTGTTGACTTAAGATTTTCCTTGAATTGAAGTGGTCCAGCAAAGGTTGGATGTTTATTTCACAGGGGATGTTCAAATCTTCATGGGAGTTTTTCCCTTTGTGCCAGGTGTTTCTTGTAACTTCTGGATTCCAGAAATCTGACACTTTGCAGAGGCCTGCTTCTGTCATGAAGGGAATGAAGGTGCTTATAGTGGGTTCAGAGTTCAGGGCTAGAAGTTGTTGCCAATATTCACTCCAAAAGAGGGTTGAAGTCCCACTCTGTAGTTCCCAGAAAGAGTGATTTGTTATGAGTGCCTTGTTGTTCCTAGCCACATTCCAAATGAGAGAGAGCCAGGGCTCTAACCATTCCACCTGATGAACTCCCTTTATAGGATGGTTGGGGTGTATTTTTTCCTCCAAAGGCACGCCCAAAGGTCTTGCGGTCTTTTTAACCATCTCCACCAAATTTTTGCACTGAGGACCTTGTTGAGAAGAGTTGGGTCTCTGAGGTCGAGGCCCCCTGCCTTCTTTGGTTTGTAGAATTTTTTTCCAGCTAACCATAGTCAATTTGCATCCTTCTTTGGTTCCCTGCCAAAGGAATCTCCTTTGAATACTCCTTAAGGTGTTGAGGATAAAGTTTTGGGTAGCTAGAGCTCAGAAGACGTAGATTGAAAGGGCTTGTAGGATGGATTTGAGGAGGATGAGGTGACTAGGAATATTGAGGGAGCGGAAGGACCACAGGGAAAGTTTCTTTCAAAAGATGGAAAGAAAGGAGTCCCTGGATGTATTTCTTAATGGGTTATCAGTAAGGGGGATGCCCAGTTATTTGGAGGGAAGGATGTTGCGGGTAAACCCCAGTAACTGTGTAATATGGTGTTGGATATGGATGGGCGTATTGAAGAAGAAGATTTGAGATTTGGAGAGATTAACTACCATGCCCAAAGCTTCGCAGAAAATGTTGATGATAGATCTGATGCGAAGGGCTTCTCGAACTGTGGGTACCCCCATTATGAGTATGTTGTCCACGAATTGACTGTGGGATATGGGGGGAGAAATTTCGTGAGGGGTGAGACCAGAGAGGGAGTGATCGGTAATGGTTGCTTTGATGGCTCGACTCATCCCTTCCGCCATAATAATGAAGAGGAATGGTGAGAGAGGGTCCCCTTGCCTTATTCCTCTAAAGGGGGAGAAAGGTTTGGATGGGACGACATTGATCAAGATGGAAAACAGGGCTAACGATGTGAGGTTGACAATCCAGGAGACCCATGAGGGATCAAAACCAAAGGCAAGGAGGGTTGAATTCAAGTAGTTCCATCTTAGTTTATCAAAGGATTTAGAGAGATCCAGTTTTAGAAGCATACCTTGAGACTTGGTCGTATGAAGCGAGTGGATTACTTCGTGAGCCAAGATAACACTATCCAGAATCTGTCTGCCCTCCACATAGCCTGATTGTTCCAGAGAAATAATGAAAGGTCGTATTAGTTTAAAGCATGTTGGGATGATCTTCGTTAGGAGCTTGTAAATGACATTGCAGAGTGCAATAGGTCGGAAGTGCGAAGGGGAAGTAGTGTTGTTCTCTTTGGGAATGAGAGTGAGAAAGGTTGCATTGAGGGCTTGGAGGACCTACCCAGATCTTCTAGAGTCCTCGACGATTTCCCAAACGTCTTCATGGATGATGCTCCAGCAATTGTGTAAGAAGTCTGAAGTAAACTCATTCAGCCTAGGAGCCTTGCCCAGCGGGGTATCCCTAAGAGCTTGATCGACTTCCTCCTGAGTGATAGGTCTCATAAGAACCCCGTTCTGCTCTTTAGTGACCTCCTTAGGGATATTCTTGAGGATAGAATCAATTGCAAGTGATCGATATATGGGGGGTTCCTTAAGAAGGTTTTTGTACTAAGAGAGTATTTCCTTTTCTATATTTGTGTGTTGTTGAATTTATGTTCCTTGTTTTGAGAACAGGTGAGTAATGCGATTTGTTTGTCACCACTGGAGCATATATCTGTGAAAAAATTTGGAGTTTTTTCCCCCTCTTTCAACCATTGGATGCGAGATCTCTGTCTCCAGAGGATTTCTTCTTGCACCCATCTTTCTGCCAACTGGTTGTTTAGTAGAGCCTCTTGCTCCTTTAAGGAGTTAGTGAGGCCTTGAGATCTGATATGTTGTTGGAGGCTTTGCATTTGCTGATTGAGAATTTCCTGAGCGTGAAAGATGTTGCCGAAAGTGGACTTATTCCAATATTTCAGATGTTGTTTGAGATTTTTTAGCCTCTATTGAAATCTGTACATAGGGGTCCCTGTTGGGATAGCTGGTTCTTCCCACCAGAGCTTGATGTTAGCTTGGAAATCTGGGTGCGTCAACCAGAATTTTTCAAAGCGGAAAGGTTTTATGTCTGGGGTGCCACTGATGTTTATTGATAAGAGAATCGACCAATTATCTGAACCTGGCATGTTGACTAACGTAGCATTCCAAGCCAAACCATCCAACATGATGGCTTCTGAAATTATAAAACGGTCTAATCTATTGGAGACATGTTGACCCCCAAGCATCTATTGGACCAGGTGAAGGGGTCATTGCTTGTTTCTACATCAATGAGATTCAAAAGGCCAATGAATTGGTTGAAATGCTCGTTGTCGTTTCCCAGCGTGAGCGTGCCCCCCTTTTTTTCCTCCAGGCCTGTTATCATATTGAAATCGCCCCCCTAGGATCCATTGTTGGGGGGCGATGTGATTGGAAATCCAATCTAAATGTTGGATGAAGGCTTCCTTGTCTCCCCGTCTTGTGGGTCCGTAGACATTCGTGATGAAGTTGTGTTTGTTTGAACCAATGAGATGAAAGGAGGTTGTGATGGTCCAGTTGGTGGAGAAGAATCCATCCAGCAAAACTGTAGTTGGATTCCAGAGCATAGCTATCCCACCCGATGCCCCCTTAGCATCGAATTCAACCTAATTAGCTTGCTTCCAGCATTTTTGAAGAATAAGCGAGGCTTCCTTTCCCGCACATTTAGTTTCCTGCAATAGTAGTATGTCTGGTTGTTCCTTCATAATTCTTTCTCGAAGCAAGCCTTGTTTGCTTCTTGCGTTGAGGCCCCTTATATTCCAAGATAGCATCTTCATGAGGACAGCGAGGGTTGGATGGGAGGAAAGTTGTCTGAGATCAGATTTATCTGACCCAAGTTTACAAGGAAGTTACCCACATCTTGAATGAGTTGATGTTTTGGTTTTTTTTCTCTTTTTTTCTCATCTTTTGTTGGTTTGCATTGATCCTTCGAGTTACCTTTTTATATTCCGAGATTCTTGTTAGCGCAGGTTGATCCTTCTGTAAATGAGTTGAGAAAGACTTTGTGGACCTTGCACAACGGATCCGGTGGTATGGTATACAGTTGTTGTTTGTGGTAAGCTTGCTCCAGATGCGCCATATCAATACCTGCTAGCTCTTGATGTTCCAGATCTATGTCTGGGTCCCCAATTTTTGGTCCAAGGTTTGCAGGAAGGGAAGCCTGTGACAGGGGGATTTGGGAAGAACCTGGGCTGAGGGGACGGGGTTTGAGGAGCCTTGGTCGGTCGCAGGGATTGCAGAATTTGTCAGGGGTTCGATGGGAGTGGTGGGGATATCTGACAGGGTTTGAATGGCTTCGAAAGAGTTCTTGGTTGAGGGTCCAGGGGAGGCTTGGGGGGGGGGCTTCTTTGGCCTAATGCCTGTGTCGACCCATGACTTGGGTAAATCCATCCTTAGATTTGTCAGGATCTTCCAGATTGGTTTTGGTGGGGTTATTTAAAGGGCATTCACAGAAGAGGTGACCATGCTCGTGGAATTTCCGACAGCGAAATGGGATGTGCTCATAGTCTAGGGTTTGGGACCATTCGTTGTCTTGATAATCTAGGGTAATGGCTCTGGGGAGAGGTTTGGAGATATTCAAATAGAAACATATTTGGGCATAGGTGGTTTACCTTCGTTGTTTTGTTGCCTCTAAGGCTTTGACATAGATGCCAATGGTGTTGCTGATTCCTGCAAGAATTTCTTCCAGCCAAAATTCTTGTGGGAGTGAATAGAGCCTCAACCAGACCGGGGTGTGTGTGAAATCTTCCTTCTCAGGGTTGAACCTTTCCATCCAGAAACGGAGGAAAAGACCTACCGAGTTGTAAAAGTACGACCCTCCTTCAAAGATTTTGTTTCTGTCCTCCAGGTTGTGCAAGATGATAGTGAAGAAGCCTTTTGATCCAAGTTGGAGGTCATAGTGGCCCTTGGGCCTCGACCAGTACTGAATCCATTTAACTAAGTCCTTTTCCGAAGGCCATAACCCCATAAATTTCCCTATTAGGGAGAAATCCATCATGTATTGTTTTTAGTCTTCTATTCTTGGAGAGCTGATGATATATTTCAGAGCGATCAGGGCCTACAGGATACATTTGCCTGGTTCCTAAGTGAGAGCAGTTTTTGGGTGATTACATTACGGGTCTATTTCCATCGGTTTCTCCTTCAGCATCTCTTCCTCCCATATGATTTGTTGCATTCCAGCCGAAAGTTCGAAGGTCGATCGTTTGAAATGTGTGGAGCCTTGCTCCTTAGCAGTGACAGAGTTGTAAGAGGGGCCTGTAGGCCCCCCTCCCTCGACCTCCATGGCCGCAGCAGCAAGATCAGGGTGGCGCACGCAAGGTTCGTGGCTAAAACCCTAGTTAGGTTTCTCGCTTAGGGTTCGTGTTAATGCTTGAATTAGTATAATATTTAAAACCAAGTATTCTTAACTTATTACAGTCGTCATCTCTATTATTTTGAAACTTAACATAACTGCAACTATAAGTATTTGTAAACATTTTAACCTACACACCATGGTAGAATCAGTGGGGTACAGTAAACCATGCACCTGGCCAAAGTTTAAACGACGATCGATAATCCTAGTTTAGAAGAAATTAAGGTCCAAGTGCAACGACCCAATATTACCTTTACAATGGTTTTATCTCATTGTGTAAATACATTAATTGCTAAAATTAATAAACAGTAACACACAGATCTAAAACTGCCAGTGGATCTAAGGATATTTATAAGTAACATAATCCTACTACTAATAATAATGATGCACGCTAGCGTAGAAGAGGAAAACAAAGCTTGTTTTAGTTGGTACTACGTAGATAAACCTCAGAATGAGACGGGAAGAAAACATCTAAGATCGCCAAATACGTGACCACTGATCGATGCCCAGTGATCTAGGATGTGTTTCAAGAACAGAGATGCGGTTGAGAAGGGTCGATTCCTAGAAGATAACTTTATTTCCAGAGACTAACTTCCACAATATTAAACTTTGATTTACACTAGAAGAGAGATTTTGCTAACATGGAATCTATTCAACAATGTTTTAAAATCTAAATCCTGAATCTTATTCACTTAATTTGTTGTCTGATATAAATATTTTGACTCCAAATCTAAATTGAGCAAGTCCCTTTTTTTTTAAAAAGGATAGTGTAAAAATTATCATTCTCGGTTGAAGCTATGAAAAGTCTACTTAAAGTGCAATTACTCTGTAGTTTTCATTAGTCATTTTAGTTCTTTGTGGATTTTTATTTGATGGTGACACGCACAAACATGTCAAATAACTTCAATGTATAAACATATAGATTGGGATTTGGAAATAATGCTTTACAGTTCATCCTTCCACCATCGATTCTGTTATCCGTTCATTAGAGGATAACACGAAATGAATACGTAAGGTAAGTCAAACATTCTTGGCTCAAGGAATATGACAAGTGTATTTCATCAACACTACAAGATATCGACTGAATCTCTCCAAGAACTATTGCTTAAGCTTCAACTCGTGGTTTTCCACTTATTCAATGAGATTTTAAAAATTTCTACTAAGGTAAACTCTTTTAAAACTAACAAATGTATGCGTAAAACTAGAACCTACAGGACCAGTCTTTTCCATTAAAATCTCGATAGTCTACGTAAATTTCCATGAGCAATGTGAGGTCAAATTCCAAAGTTTAAAATCAATTTCAATCTATAGGGATGATTAATTCCCTAAAAATTTACTCTATTATCTGAAACCAGCTAATAACTCGAATATGGCATTCGACTAAGGAAACAACAATTCTTCAATGGATTGATAATAAAATTTAAATTTCAGTATGGATATTGGTAAAGGAAAAGGAAACGGTTTAAATCTGCACCAAAATATCTTGTCTGATACTAACAATCTTTTTGAAAACGTGGGTAAAAATGAATCCAATACTATTACTAATCAAAAAATTTCATGATCATTATACCAAATCTTTTACAAAAATTTGAACCAATAATTTTACAATGAGAGTTCTATAACTGATTGATAACAATATTAAATACTATAACAGAGTGAGTGTTGAAATGTGATGTCGATCTCCAACAGAATGTTTGTGCCACGTCCTATAGCTTGCTAATCGAACAACTTCATCGGTACCTCCTAGCCAATGCTAGCGGTACTCTTCTTCCCCCTTAGCCCCCGAGCCGCAAAGGGGACACGCACAAGAAACCAACAAACAATAGCTCCAAGGCTTGCCTCACAAGGTAGAGCATCCACTCTTTCTACAATCTTGGTATTCCAACTCTCACAAGTAAAACATAGTCCACAAAAATTTGGCAGCATAACATTACCAAAAAAAATCATATCCAATTCCCTTCTACACCATTTGTTTTATAGAAATTTCTTTACTGACACATGTCCTCATGCAAAATTAATTAACTTTTTTTAGATTTGTTTAATTATGATTATTCACCAACACACTTGTCACCCTCTCCCCAAGTTTCACAAGTAATTAACATTTGTATTTTATTTAAAAAGTCAAAATTCCCTCACATTCCCCAATGTGTTCCTATTTTCGCTCTTAGTTGTCCCTTTGTTCCCCAAATTTTCATTTAATGAGCGTCTCCTAACTAGATCTTAGTTAAAGTTGGATTAGGAGTCTTCTTCTAGTTAGACTAGTGGTAGCTTGACTCTAGATATCATTCTATGTGTACACCTATTCTCTCATATTATTATTTCTTCCATTTTAAAAATCCAATTTATTAATTTCATGCACACATGTGCATTTTATCCAAACTTTAGATTTTACTCAATTTTCCTAGAATTTGATTTATCTCAATTCTTTTAATTTATTTAATATTTTTAATTGTTCCCTTAATTAAACTTAGACTTAGGCTTAGACTTTTGTTAGGCTTATAATTAATAATTTACTATTCAATTAATTATTTTATTCTAACAAGGTCTAATCACTTCAATGTTTTCTAGGCCACCTAGATTTGTTGACTCAAGTTTTTAACTACGCAATGTGCCCTTCAAGACGCACCTCCATGCTCCAAGGATGCCACTCACTTTAGACTGGTTTTGGAAGTTTGTCCGGCCCTTCGGAGTCAACACTCCATTCGATCGACCTTGTGAGAAACTAAGGGCTTCTAAGGAATAAGGATTTTTCCTTATTGCGCACCCCTTAGAAATCTTCATGAGTGACTGTCTCAGTCTTCCCTCACGACATCGTGCACCACTCAAACCAGGTAATCGTTAACCTACAGTTCCAACCATGACGGTAGTGCTAGTAGGATGGCAGGGACGTTGCCACACCTCTCCCTCAATGTCTAGTTTATGTGCATGGCCCCTTTACTCTTTATGTGAATCAGATTAGCAAGCATCGTCAAGCTTGCATCCACTGACAAAAACAGTGTCAATAATCTATATACATCAATCATACCGAAATCAATCATCTGTCATGTGTGAAAAAAATGAAATACTCAAACAAATACAATCCACTCCCTGACTCAATCCAGAGTCCAAGGAAGTCCATTGATGCCATCTGCATCCATAATGTATCAAGTGTCCTGCACACTCAAAAAAACTTGCCAATAACATCTATCAATACATATACATCAATTTAACAACAAGTTACATCCCATAATCATCATGTATAATCCATAATCGAAACGAAATCAGAATGTACCATAACCGGATCACTTGCATGTAAGTGTCCTCAAAGAATAAGTCAATAAAAGTGTGCTCAGTAGAGCAGGTTGTTACAAAAGTGTATCGGTACGCTACAAGCACACCGGTATAGTATATACAGTGAAACAACACAACAAAAAAAGAGAGGGAATTTCATTTTTTGAAATGTATTTATTTATAAATTAAAATACTATTCATTATTTTATTTTTTTGGCAGAATTTAGAGGGAAGATTTGTGGAAGAGATTTGTACCACGAAAGACTTTGGAGTGGGTAGATTCTTTTGAAGAGCCAAATTTGGAAGGGATCCGTAGGGTACATACAAATCTACAGAGAATAAATTTCAGGTATGTGATTTCATTCTACTGATCATTTCAATCTTTCCCTGTTTGATTCAAACTATTTTCAATGCATGTTAAAAAAAAGGGGGGGTTTCATAGTTACCTTCGGTATTGGAAGCCTTAGCTTTCTTGTTGTTTTCTTTGGTTCCCATATTTTTTTAAGCAATAGAATTTTATAGGGTTTATGTTTTTAAGCAATAGATTTTTATAGGGTTTATTTAGTTGCATATGGGATGTTTGGTATCTATTGCAATGGTACCACTCATTGCATCGGATCTCAAACCCAGTCAACCATATCATTGTCAATAATTTTATCAAAAAAAAATTATGTGGTGTGCAATGTACAAGAAAATCACATTGGTGCACATTGCACAGAGGTAGTAACTCAGTGCTCAGTATATAGAAAAGCACATCGGGGCGCATATATTTGTGAAAAACATTGATTGGTCGAAAAAATAAATAATATTGATTTTCATATCATATGTGTACAAGTTAGCGGTGCGTAATGACTAATAGTACGCACTAGTGTGTGTATATGTTTGACACCCTGGGGCGTTCTGTTTAATGACCTGCACCAAAATACTAGATTGGATAAAAAAAATCATAATTTATATTTCTAATTATTACTGGTTGTTTTTATACAATATGGCAAATAGAAGTTCAAAGAAAGCATATTATTGCAATGAGCGTAATGGTAGCTCATCCCAAGAAGAGATGGAGGCAAGTTCTTTAAGTTTTATTAAAAATTTAATATATTTGAAATATTTGTAAGTTTAAATTAATGATGTGTATTGGTTAATTTGTGTCATGCAGAGGAAAAACTTGAAGAAACTCAATAAGATTGTTCACAATCTGAGTGCAAAAGAGCGTAAAAGCTTTATGGAAATGTTGCAAAGAGAGGAAACGGGTGGATTGAAAGGTAATCAACATTAAGTTTTTCTTTGACTTTTTACTGAAAATGAATTTCTTAACATTAATTGCTAACAAGTTTCAAACACTCGATTTCACATTTTTTTAATGTTATGCAGAGACTGATAGCAAGGGAATGAAATCTCGTCCTAAGAGAAAAAAAAATCTTAAGGATGTAAATGATGGAAACGCCTTGGTCATCAATGCATTTAGAGTGGTGCTTGAAGTTAATGAGAGGGGAAAATTGTTTTACAGAGCTTTGAGGGATATAGTGGAAATAACGTACAGATACAATTTCCACTTAAAATACAAAAAACAATCCAATGACTAAGAATCACGTTATACGTACACTACAAGAATCATTTCTGGAGCAATGGTCAATGAGACTCATGAGACTTGCAATAGCAAAAACTTACAATAACAAAAAAGAATCATTTAAAAAGCATTACTCGTAAACATGTTTTTCTATAATATGTTCCAATAATTACCAAATTAACTTGTTTTTCTATAAAACTTTCATGTCCATTTAAAAAATAATTATTGTGTTTTTTGTTTCATTTTTCAGGAAGATTATGAAAATTTGAAACTGTTGTAGGAATATCTCCCTGCGGACAGGTAGACCTCCTCTTGAGAACTAGACCTTTAACTCTAAGACAGAAGGTGCTTAACATGGACACTGACTTCCTTTTAGATCTAATCAAGTTGATGAACAAAAGAGGAGGAGGAAGGCATGTACCTTATGAACGTCATTTGTCCCTGCAAGGTCCAGGATGAGCTTCGATCTTGAGCTCCTTCGTAGGTCCTACAAGACAAACAAAAGTACAAAAAACTTCCTACTCTACTGAGATTAGCTAAAACATAGATCCATCTACTGCAGACAAACTTATATGAAACAAGTACAAGTTTGAAAGAAACAGGCCAAGCATTGATTGTATTAATGAGAACAACAATGAAGAATACTTACAGCCATAGATGTGAGTGCAATAGCTTCATCAAGCTCTCCTTGTCCAAACCCTTGCTTAAACAGTCCACACATGGAATGTTGATGTTCCAAATGACATCTTCCTCATGAGATCATAAGTTAGATGCTTCACAATACTCTCCCTCCACTTCTCATGAGATCATAAGGTTGGTATCTCTAAACTCCTCTATCTCCCTCCTCCTCCATGGAAATCCCTCATTATATAAGATTTGGAGACTTAACCACCATGGAGAGGATCTCTCATCAGATCCACTAAGAAAGGGATCTCTAAAATATTTAGGGAGAAAATATCTCTTAAGGATTTTGGGGAGGAAATATCTCTCAAGGATTTTAAGGAGGAAATATTTCAACCATCCATGAGATCCTTCACCTTCCCTAAAAAATAGGAAACCAAATGTGAGGTGGATTCTCACACTTAATTACTTTCTTTTTCATGAATATTAATAATAATTCATGTGCACTTGATTCTCACACTTAATCAATTTATTTTCCATGAACATTAATAATAATTCATGTGTACTTGGTATTTTTGCCTTCATGTAATATATCCCTCCTCCACATTGACTAGGGATTGTGACATAGGTTATTCCATGGTGTCAAGGTGTATCAGACACTTATATGACACTTTACAACACTTAGGGCGAGGTACCTAGGCGTGCATATTTCATGTGTAACAGAATGCCCCCTAAAGTGTGAGGTCAGAAGAGAGAATGATGGCCGAAACACTTTACAAATCTTTAAAGCAAGGGTATAGACACAGAGAACTTGATAGAAGCTGCACACAAACATCCAACAAATATTATGACATGTTTCAAACCCAAAGTAGGCATACCTATGCTTGGGTGATAAAGACTTGCAAGATATGGCCGCCATAAAATACACTGCAGATCCATAATTATATTGATAAAAGGTATAGCCACCGAGGATACAGTGTGGATCTATACTCCTATGACCTGAACTGGTCATAGCCACAAAGAATACACAATGGATCTACAAGACGACAAGACATAGCCACGACCAATACAAAGTGGATCTATGTAACAGTATATGTGTCATTTTTCAAAAGAAACTCCTTCGTAACCTGGGAAAAGTACATATAAAAGTGATGACTCAACCTAGGGTCTTCTTACCGATCCTGACGTAGTACGAATCTAACCATGTGAATAGATGTCCCGATGTCGAACATGGCAGAAACCACTTGATTACCGGTCAATGATGTAAACTGTTAACAAGCGAGAGGGAGGTCATCATTGATGTCAATGATTCCCAAGGTACTCTAGTACATTCCAACGAATGTGAATGGATGAGCTAAAGTCGAACATCCATGGAATCATCCGATCAAAGGTCAATGATGTAAACCCACTGTCGAATGTGAGGAGGCCTACCATTGAGGCATGCAGGTCCCAAAGTACTAATTGGTTTCTAAGTCTAGTTCCTAGATAATGTGTTGAAGTCGATAGGAATAGACTTGTCGAAGGAGGGCCTTGATGTATCCCCCATCAAAGACATGAAATTGACACATAGATGTAAATTGGTAGATTAAATGAACATGGACTAACACGGGTATTGAAACAAGATATTTTTTATGGTTGACTCTCGAGGTAGATACTTCCCTTGAACACTGAGGCACAACAGCAGAAACATGACATGGACCAAAACACGATGATGTAATGGATACTGTGACTTTCGTCGGGTGACCCAAAGGAGTAAGAAAAACTCAGATGATTGGTTCAATGCAGAGGTTTGGTGGATTAATATGTGCGCAATGACAAAGTGTCATGTTCAAGGGCGACTCTAAGAGTTACTGGTAATGTTCTCAAAAACTGCTTGGCTTGCTTCCTTCAATTTTTTCCCCATCCAGATAGATGAGTACCTCTTTTTGATTTAACGAGCTCGAGGAGGGTAACACATGCTCGATATAACTCACCTTCGATAAGTCCCTCTTCCTTTGTTTAACGAACTGGAAGAAGTAAGGGTTCGATCCCATATGGGCCCTTCAGTGTATAATTGTTTAACGAGTCCAGAGAAGGTAAATTCAGTGGTTTTTCATATTTAGAGAGTCTGAAAATGACTTAAAGACGACTCCATTGTTGTCCTTTTTCGTAATGTTAGTCTCGTGAGGCCGAAAAAGAGATAAACTACCACTCAAAAGACACCCTTTCAAACCTTTTAACGAGTGTGAAAGGAAGCAAGATCACTCGGCAATCTTTTCATGTTTAGAGAGTCTGAAAAGAGCTTAAAGACGACTCCAGGGGGTTCATTTTCCGTGTATCCTTACAGGTCCGAAAAAGAGATAAAAGTTTACCCGAATTCATTCTTATGTATTTACAAGCACGAGAAAGAACAAAGACTAAGCTCGGTATGCCCCCGGCTTGAAAGCTAGAGGATTAACTCCAGAATGATCATCAAAAGCTGGAGACATGCCCTCCAAGCTTCAATTCATTCACCGACTTTGAGGTTGTCACCAATTTCTCTACTAGATGAGAAAAAGGAGAAGGGTGGATGAAAAGAAGATTCAAGAAAGGTGACTATTTCATTTTTTAATGAACTTGGCAAAGGAAAAGAACTATGCTCAGGGTTTCGAATTCGATCCCCAGATTGTTGTTTCATTTTTTAACGAGCTTGCTACAAAGAGGAAAACTATGCTTGTGGCCTCTGTTTCATTTTTTAGCGATCTTGCTACAGAGAAGAGAAACTATGCTCGTGGCCTCTGTTTCATTTTTTAGCGAGCTTGCTACAGAGAAGAGAAACTATGCTCATGGATTTTTCTTGATCATGGCTTCCAAGAGGATAATTCTCTGGAAGGACACCATGTCAAGGGGCAAAACTCAGTCATGGCTTCCAAGATATCTTCGCTGGATGGAAGATAATCACTCTGGAAGGAACACATGTCGAGGGCCGCGACAGGGGTAAGGAGATCAGGCTCCAATATCCCTACCGAATAAATCACCATGTCAACTACTGGATCCAAATCATTGGAAGTTGAAGTCATTGGAGACAACGCCACATAATTAACATGTGGTAGGGGCGATACTGTCTACATATAAGAACCATTTAGGGAGGTAATCCAGTCAGGAACAATTAATGAAAGTTGATCAATAGTCACAATTCTTCCATCGTGAGGGAAAGATATTACACGGAAAATAGTGGACACAATAGCTTTCATGGCATAGACATAATCTCGCCCAAGGAGTAAAGCAAAATCCAAGGGGTCTCAGACTACCATGACATCAATAAAGACAGTTTTCCCTCCCAAAGTTACCTGAAACTGAGGAAGGGTCCCTAAAGGTTGGTTGGTTCTTCTATTAAAGGCTAACAGATTCTGTGTAACCTGCGTAAGCTGAGGACAACCCAAAGCGTACCAAGCAACAGAAGACAAAATACTAATAGACGCACCTTCATCTATCAGCGTTTGAGGAACGTCCCGACCACAAACCTGTACTGTAATCTGGAAAGGAATGTGAGAGGGAAGACGAGGTCCCGTTAGCGCACCCCAATAAAAAAGGATGGCCTCATTAATTGGAGGGGTTTTCGTAGGAGAAGGAGGAATGCCCCTCAGCATGGTAGATTCTGTATCAATGAGAAAAACGTGGGTAGTATCGGGTTTACTCTCTAGAGGGAGAGTAGGATCAACCAAGGGTGGACTTGGATCGACCACTTTGGCACTCTTCAGAGGAAGAGTGAGATTGACTGATGATGTAACCAGAGCAACCACTTTGGCACTCTTCGGATGAAGGGTGGGACTGACCGAGGAAGGGATTAGATCAGTCACTTTGGCACTTGTCAAGGGAGGAGTGGGATCGACTGATGGCGGAACTGGATCAACCACTTTGGTGTCACCCTCTAATGGGAGAGTGGGATCGATCGAGGATAAAAATGGATCGACCACTTGGGTTACACTCTTTTGATGAAGAGTGAGGTTGATCGATGATGGAACTGGATCAACTACTTGGGTTTGTGGTTCAATCGAGGAGGAAACTAGATTGACCATCTGATCAACCGGACTAACCGGGGATGGAACCGGATTGACCAGTCCATCAACTAATGATGGGTCGGGGGAAATTTTACGATAACCTTTTGGAAGTTGAAGTTTTTCCAAAAGGGAAGAAGCCTCGTCCATACGAGGACAAAGGTGAGAGCAATGATCACCTTTGCATAGCATGCAAGGAAACCTGATAGTTGTCTTCTTCTTACCAACCTTAACATCACTAGTTGACGGGGCATCACCAACATACCCAGCAGGGGCTGATGACGTGGAAGACCACATTTCTAAGACCTTGATAAGACCGGGGCAATCCCTTAGAAAGTGGTCATGCTTACAAAGGCTGCAAGGGAATTTGGGTTTCAGATTCTTCATTTTAATCTTTTTGACCTCATCAACACTCCCAGTACTAGTAACAGTAGTTAGTTGCTTGCATCCAATATCGGATGTTGTTGGAGCTTTGGTCTTTTTCGGGCTCTTCTTCTTCTTCTCTTTCTGTTTCTTCTTCTTCTGGTCAACCTGGATACTTGCTTTAGAGCTTTCACAAGGTGAAGAAGGAGAAATGGAAGGAGAATTAATGGGCGAAGAAGGCAAAAAGTCGACGTGAGGTTGATGTGTGGGTGGTGTACTGACATCTAAAGTATTAGGTGCAGTTGAAACATTGGGAGGATTCGAGATCACCGGAGTGGGGAACAACCAAACTGGTAATCCTATGCTGAGTCTTGGAAGACTCAGTGTGGCAATATATAGAGGACCAAAGTTTCCAAAAGAAGGAAAGGTGTAAGGTTCCCCGAGACAAGGGGTTCCTCCGTTGGTACTCTCAGGAGTTGACGCCATTAATATTGACTCGACCTAAGGTCCACTAAGTAAAACAAACAACACGTGCTATGAATCTGAGAAGCAATCAATCAAACAAACCTTCCCACGATGAAACCACTAGTTGGTGATGAAATCCAACGTTGCGAGATCAAAATAGGAAGGGACGGGGATAGAGCGGGTGGATCAGTTACGTTGGCGACCTGCTTAACGAACTTACGCCTTGGTGCAAGCTTCCACACATTAATTGTGGATTTACCCTCCAAGGAGCCCGAGTGAGTTTGACCAACGTTTGTTCCAGGTACAGTGGGACTTCCCTTCACCGTCACCTTGTGTAAGACCCTAAAGATTGTGGCTACTAAGGTCACCAACTCGCAGTCAGCCCCTGGGTAGGTACAGTCAACAGTCTAGTCCAAACATAAGGGCACTTGTGCTTTGGAACAAAGAATCACGACGACATCTCACCTCAAATATTCAAAATTTCAGTACTTTTTGGTGCACAAGGTAATACATGCACCATCATGTACAAATTGTAGAAGCATCATGATAGACACAAAATGGAAATCTGGTATGTAATAACTATAAACACACCGGTGCATTTTCGTCCTTTATACACACTGGGGCGTTAATGTAATGGTGAACCGACGCATTTTTGTTTTATGTATGCACCATGACATTTTATGTAAAGGTGCACTAGCATCTTTTTGTTTTATGTACGCACCGATAATTTGTGTAATGGTGCACCGGTGCATTTTTTGTTTTATGTACGTACGAGGGCATTTTATGTAAGGTCGTTCGGGTGCATTTTATGTCTAGGTACGCACTGAGGCGTTTTATTTAATGGCACACATGTGTGTTTTGACAATAAAAGAACCAAAAAAAAAATTGTTGGAACCTCCTCTCGCCCAATTAATTTTAGTTATATGAAACATCCGTTAAAATCTCTGCAACTAATAGAAGAGGTTGTAGCGGAGGTTTTTTTGAAAAAATTTCCAAAATTTGTGACACTAAAAACCTCTGCAAAAACCTATGTTAGAAAGTGTTCTCCTTGTAGTGATTCCTTACAATATGCACAAATTTTTTCTTCATGCAACATATCACATCTCCCCAAACTTTCTACCTCTACAACAACCTTTTCCATATCGTATCGTGCCAAAGTTTATTTTTGTGTGATACACTGCTCTTCCTCAAACTTTCCGCTATCACAACATGTCACACCTATGCTTAAAAGAGGTACCATATGCATTAAATGGGTTTCCAAAAGCATGTTGCACAAAAGTTTTATTTCATGCAATACACTCAAAACTAAGTTTTTAAGGTAAAACTTTAATGAGGGACATGTCTTTACTATACATTGTCTTCCTTTAATTATCATGTTTGTCATCCTTTACTTATTCTGGTTCTTTTCTCTTTGACATGTAATCTTCCAAAATTATTGTTTTAAATATATAATAAAATCAGCAATGTCATTATTGTTGTATGTGCAAATTCAAAGGACTTGAAAGAAGGAAAAAAGGGAGAGTTCTTAGGCTCATTGCTCTTGTATGTACATATTCAAAGGACTTGAAAGAAGAAGAGAAAGACTATATATGGTTGTTTAAATGTTGGATTGTTCTAGGTTTACAACAATTTACTCATATTCTTGTCTTTATTCTAAGCAAACTAATTCACAGGTCATTGATAGGAGCATTGTGGTTCTATGCTTGCATCTTGGTTACTATTAGTCATGTACAAATGCATGCACTTGCATCTTATATTAGTTTCATTTACTTCTCACTAGGCCTAAACCTGCTATTAACCAAGGTCATTTCAACCCATCAACATGTTTTACAACCTCGGGTCATAAAAAGAGAGTAATACTTGAAAATAAAAGGATTAATGTGTTGAGATTCAACAAGAAGATCTTAGTGAAAATTATGCACCTACACTAGGATGGAGCCTCAGACTATTTTTAGGTGGAAGTCTATTTTTAGATGATGAGCAAATTATATTTATAGATGATGTCTATTTATAGAGGGTGAGCGAATTCTATTTATAGATGTATGTCGACTATTATTATCCCTTAATAATAATTGGATAATAAATATTAGTCTATTCTCAATGAGCACTTGGAAATAGTTAATTGAAGTGGAAAATCAGTTAGCTATAGGAAATTTGAGTTCAAAGGTTGACTGGTGGGACATGCAAGTCGAATTAGTTGTAACTGAGTGATTCGAAGTTGTAACATAGTTGGATGTGTAGTTATGTGAGTTGTGAAGTAGATTAACTCAGTTAAGTGAGTTAAGCTCAGTTGTACTAGTTGTAACTGAACTTACACTAGTGAGAGATCAGTGAATTAATAATTAATTCACAATCAGTGATCTCACATGCAACTGAAGATTTACCATTGTTAACTACATGCATGTCAGATCTAGTGGAGACCCAGTTGAGATAACAGGTGAAAGGGGAAATTTGACTATCAATTGTGACATTAGTGAGTGCACTCATGCAACCACACACACAGTGGATGTGCCCATGAGGAATGCACAACCTGGGCAAGAGAAATTCATTTCATTGCAGGGATTTCCATTAGCAGGGATTGCATAGTGGAGGCAGGTTGTCTGGAAGCAATAAATTGGCACATGAATTTGTCAATTTTTGTATGACGGTGTGAGACGATTGTATATTGTACTGAGAGCTCTTGGATTAGAGTTTTGTATAAGATTGTTTCATGATCCATGATATATACATATTATATGATAGTGGGGTTTTTATCTTTATTCTTTCCCGGTAAAACATCTGTGTTATGTGTGATTGATCTTTCTTCTCGATATTGCAATTCGCGATCGTGTTTTAAATTCCGCAAGAATATTAGTAGAAGCGATTATGTATTTAATAGTGGCATATAATTGTTAGATCAGGAGAATCCAGGAAATACATAATTTGTATTAAAATTTCTACATGGTCTCAGAATGCAGAAGATTGCAAAAGCTGAGTTTGTGATTAGATAGAATTTGAATTTGCAGAAAGACTTTCTTGGTGCTACAGTCGATTCAAGATCAAAATGGCTTTCAATGGTTTGAGGTTAGAGTATGCACTCGAGGGCAGCTCAAACTACATTGCTTGGAAGGACAGGATGGAGGCAGTACTTGAAGACAATGGCTTGAAGGAATTCATTGACAAGGATGTTCCTAAGCCAGATCATGCAGACGCTGCAAATCTTGATGCATGGCAAAAGAAAGTGGCAAAGGCGAGGAGGATCCTGTTGGAGGGAGTACGAGACCACATTGTCTCAAACCTCCATGGGAAAGCCACACCATATGCAATGTGGAAGGCTTTGACAGATCTATTCCAAAACAGCAGCGACCATAGGAAATTGGCGCTCAAAGATAAACTTAGGAAGATCAAGATGGAGAAGGGCGATTCCATTCCAAAATATCCCACGAAGTTTGTCCAATGTCAAGATGAGCTGGGGAGTCTGGGAATAACAGTCGCTGATGATGATTTGGTGAGCTTGGCTCTCCTAGGACTTCCCAAAAATTGGCACAGTTATCGAGACTCTATCAATGGAAGGGAAAATTTTCCAGATTGGGAACGACTATAGTCAGATCTAGCGCAGGAGGAGTTCAGGAGGAACACCAGAGATGGCTCTTCATCAAAGCATGATGATGAAGAGGATTGTGCTTTGGATGCCAAGGAAAGGAAAGGGAAGGGGAAGAAATTCCATTCAAAATCTGAGTCTAAAGGAAAGAAGTTGGATTTGTCCAAAGTGAAGTGTTTTTACTATCACGAACATGGGCATCTCGCTACTAACTGTCCACGGAAGAAGAAGAACAAGAAGGTTGTTGGAGATTTAGTTGTTGAGACCCTTGCCTCACAATTTGAACTTGACTTCTCCTTGATCAAATGCATGGAATCAAGTGCATTGGGATCAGTGTGGTATTTGGATAGTGGTGCTTCCTTCCACATGACGGGAGATAAGGAGATTTTCAATGACTTGGAGGAGAGAGATCTCAAAATGCATATAGATATGGGCGACGATGAACAATACAGTACGACTAGCATTGGTACCATTACCTTTCAGAGGGAGTCAGGTAAACCATTTCAATTGACAGATGTTATGTATGTTTCAGGTATGAAGAAAAACTTGGTCTCGGTCGCAATGTTGGAGGACAGAGGATATGACGTTGTTTTCAACGATGGAAAATCTTTCCTGCGACATAAAACAATGGGTCAAGTCAAGAAGATAGGTATTCGAGTTAAGAATATCTACAAGATGGAGGTAGATGCCTATGCTGCCATGATGGGCAAGGAAGAAAAAGTTGTGAGCTGGGATGAGGGCGAATTATGGCACAGGTGATTGGGCCATCTTGATCATGGAGCCTTGAAAATCATGCAGCAAATATCTACTAGACTTCCAATGGGAACACTTGCTCGGTTAGATCAGTGCAAGGGTTGCACCATGGGGAAGCATGTAAAGTCCACCTTTCATGAAAAGGAGAATTGTGCTTCGATGATCCTAGAGAGAATTCACACAGACGTGTGTGGACCATTCTCGGTTGCTTCAACAACAGAACATAAGTATTATGTTATTTTTGTTGATGACTTTTCTCGTAAATGTTGGATCTTCTTCATGCAGAAGAAGCATCAAACATTCTCAAAGTTCTATGAGTTTAAAGCATTGGTGGAGAAAGAGTCGGAAAAGTAAGTGAAGGCTCTGAGGAGCGATAATGGTGGAGAATAAACTCTAACGAATTCAAAGACTTATGCAGCAAAGAAGGAATTCGAAGAGAACTCATAGCGCCTCATAGCCCACAGCAAAATGGGGTCGCGGAGAGGAAGATCAGAACGATCGTGGGTGCAGCACGAGCGATGTTGCATGATCAGGACCTACCAATGCATTTGTGGGTGGAAGCATGCAACATTGTGTTTTATGTGCAAAACTATTTTCCTCATAGAGTACTTGGCATGAGTACACCTGAAGAAGCTTTCGCTGGTAAGAAACCTGATGTTTCTCATTTTAAGATTTTCGCCTCATCTGTTTATGTGCATGTGACCAAGAACGCCGGGAAGAAGCTAGAGCCGACTACTGAAGTTGGGATATTTGTGGGGTACACAGAAACACCCCATAATTATCGTGTGTATTTTCCTAACAATAAGATGATTGTTATGCGATGGGATATAAAATTCGATGAGGGGGAATCCATGCAGTTGTCGCTTGAGAGGGAGCTAGAATTGCATGCAGAGGAGGAACTGTTGGTTCCCAAAGATGAGTCTCAAGATGTGGATTAGCCACATGAGGAGGTTCATGGAGTGGAGGAAGCCACTCATATAGAGCCATCCATCAGAAAGGGCAGAAATCGTACCACGGAAGATGATAGATTGAGACTAGATATTGCACAGAATGTAGGAGCCCCTACTTCACAGCACAGACAGAGACAATCTCTTGAATGATTTATTGGATACATGGCTCTCATGAGAAAATTCATTGTGACTGAACCATCTTCCTTTCAGGAAGCAGTGTAGGATCCCACTTGGGTTGATGCAATGGTGGAGGAGTATGACTCCATTGTCAAAAACAATGCATGGGAAATTGTCCCAAGACCGGTCGACAAATCAGTGGTAGGTTCGAGATGGATCTACAAGGGTAAGATTTTAATCATTGTTCTTTATGTTGATGATTTAATACTGACTGGTGATGAGCATTTGATACACTTATGCAAGGAGGACCTTGCAAAGGAGTTCGAGATGAAATATATGGGCCTCCTTCATTATTTCCTTGGATTGGAAATATGGCAGTGAGATGGTGAACTTTTTGTGTCTCAAGGCAAGTATGCAAGGGAGATACTGGGTAAGTTTCACATGGAGGGATGCAAACCCATGGATACTCCTCTTCCA
>ML790062.1:676308-732275 GCA_009831015.1 Picea engelmannii
CATGCAACTGAAGATTTACCACTGTTAACTACATGCATGTCAGATCCAGTGGAGACCTAGTTGAGATAACAGGTGAAAGGGACAGTTTGACTATCAATTGTGACATTAGTGAGTGCACTCATGCAACCACACACACAGTGGATGTGCCCATGAGGAATGTGCAACCTAGGCAAGAGGAATTCATTTCCTTGAAGGGATTTCCATTAGCAGTGATTGCGCAGTGGAGGCAGGTTGTCTGGAAGCAGTAAATTGGAACATGAATTTGTCAATTTTTGTATGAAAGTGTGAGACGATTGTATATTGTACTGAGAGCTCTTGGATTAGAGTTTTGTATGAGATTGTTTCATGATCCATGATATATACACAATATATGATAGTGTTGTTTTTAGCTTTATGCTTTCCCGGTAAAACATCTATATTATGCGTGATTGATCTTTCTTCTTGATATTGCAATTGGTGATCATGTTTTAAATTCCACAAGAATATTAGTAGAAGCGATTCTATATTTAAAAGTAGCATATAATTGTTAGATCGGGAGAATCTTGGCAATACATAATTTGTATTAAATTTCTACATAATGTAGCCTTGTAATCAAGCACGAATATTTGTTGATGGAACCACAAAAGTAGGCATAGGGAAAACCACTTCAATGTGATCATTTCATTACTTTTACAATGGGCATATGCAAATGCCCTTATTTAAAATATAGCGATTTACACGTTACAATTGGATTGCATGATGTAGAGAAAACTTCAATGAAATTAAAAAATTTGGCCCAATGCAATTTTAATGCCACTTCTCACATCCATAAATTTTCATCTCCATTGTACTAGATGTTATCATTTTTGTTAACACCTATTGATAGAGTTATTGTTATAACATTATACATCATAAATAAATCTAGAAATGCCTAGGTTATGACTCAACTCAAATAGATTACCAAGCAATCTGATCATGTGTACAGTTTAACATCCTTGTCATACTTGGAATAAGTCAAACAAGCATGAGGTCATTGTGATCGTGCCTCCTCACACATCTACCATATACCAATATTGACACATATATTAGCCTCTCAACTTCCCAGCTTGATTGAGTAGAGAAGGTCTACATACAAGGAAAGGAAATAAATGAGATAATTGAAAGAAAAAACATAAAGGCAATAGAAAACAAATAAAAATAGTATATTTGAAAGTTCCAACTTGACATATATATACATGATGCATTTGGGATATATGTGTGCTAGGGATACATAAATGTGATGTAAATAAACAAGGTACATCTTCTACACATGGAAAAGTGATTTGGTAAATAAGTAACAACATTAAGTAAAGCATATATGAAATAATAAAAATACTTACAATTTGAGCACAAAGCTAAAATGGGATAAGTATCGTTGTAGCCACAAAGGAAATTATTTCTTTTGGATGATGGTATATGTTGTTGATGTCCATGGTAAAGGTTGAGAGACAATGTGATGTAGACTGCAACTGCAAAACATTTATGAACACAATTTTGTATAAAATCATGATGAAGGAAATGTTGTTAGATAATATGAAATGTATGGTGGAAGTAATGATGAGTGCAGTTGTTTAGTTGAGAATTAGTTACATAAGAAATATGGTTATGAGAGGTCCATTGAAGGCGTGCTAACAAAAATGAAAATGGAATTGTTAGAGGAGAAATAATGGAAAAACTTTGAAATGGAGCAAGGCCTATTCTATCTTTCTTCGTATCACATGTGGATTTTCCTTCATCCTTCAAGGAGTGGACTCTAGATATTGCAGTGAAGGTTAGACCTTGTTGTTTAACTATACCAATGTCAATTGTAACTTTTGGTAATTTCATACCTTGAGATTTATGTATTGTTAATGTCCATGCCATTTTAAGGTGGATTTGAGTATGACTCCCCCTTTGAATAGATGGAATTGGAACAAAAGTAGAATTTTTGGGATCCCATGGAGGCCCAATGTACTTGTTGAAGCTCACAACCACAAATGTTGGTAGTAGTGGAGGTTTATGGTTTTCTTTGTAGAATATGGTAATAATTTGACCAAGCAATCCATTAAAAAGGCAAGATGCAACCCATAAGTTAGATGTTAACATCACTTTTTGGCTTAGGGTAGAGCAAGACTTTTGGATCCAATTGTTCATCTTCTAATGTAGAGGGAACATGGTTGTTGTTTTTGTAATGTCCCCAAGGCCGAGCCCTGTTGTAAATCTTGGTTATGAAATGAATTGTAAATGTGTTTTATAGGCTGGTGAGCCAAGTTTTTATAAGCTGGTGGGCTTATGTGATTGTTAGGCCAGAGAGCCTAAGGGTTGGAGGCCAAGAGCCTGATTTTTTACATGTATCAATGCAGAACATTAATAAAATATAAACACCGTCATGTGCAGACTGACCACGATGAATGAGTGATGGGGGACTAAGCTTCCACAGAGTGGGTAAGGGATTAGGGGCTGGAAGGGGGGAAGAGGGGCTAAGTGTTGGGCCTAGGGGCTTAAGCCCTTGGGAACAATATTTTAATATTATTCCAAAGAGACCATGTGAGTAATATGTTTTTATCCTAAGTTCTTTTGGAATGACATGTGACTTCCAAATGGTGGGAGGAATGCACATTGATGGAATCATGCAGCTTCACGGGTGACAAGTGTCAACCCAAGCCCATGCAAATAAAACAGCTGAGATGAGCCGTGGTGGGGGGCTCCTCCATTCTACGCGACCGTCTGAGCGTGAACCAGTCCAACCTCTGCAAGAGACCTCGTGCATCTTCTGAACCATGCATCCCTGAAAGTTGAAAGCCTGTGTTGATTCCTAAGGAAGCCGGTACATTCCTTGCTAGAACAGTTTTGAGCCCGTGCGTGGGATCTCTATACACCTTGTGCAATCCCCAAACCAAATCCATGAGTCTATTTCGTGATTGTTGAGCATGTTTGGGAAGCCCATGCCTATTTTCCCAGTTGGTTGTTGTGGCCACGCAATGCTAGACTGCGCGTGGCTTACTGGCCAGTGTGAGTTATTGCTTATTCTATGTGTAATCTCTCTCCAGGTGAGGGAGGTGATTGTTGTTGGAAGAGGCAGGTTGTTAGGCATGCGAGCAACTCTCTCCAGGTGAGAGAGTTTACTGGGAAGTGGTTTCTTCCATAGAGTGTCCAGCACCAGCTTCGGGCTCTGAGACTTCCTGATCCAGCATGTTGTCGAGACCCAGAGAGGGAGGTGTAGCACCGATGGACTGTGCTTGTGAAGGTGTATACTCCTGGGCGGAACAGGCATGTGGGGAATGAGAGTCCGGGAGTAGTGGGCGTAAGAAGACATCCTGGGAAGAATCCTTCCAGTCATTCTGTGTTGTTTTCCCTGTAACCTCAGCCTAGCCTAGGATTCCTTACCTTGGGGTGGAGCTTAGTCCCAGCTCGAGGGTGACCCACTGTTGAGTTTGATGAGCAGCGTGGTCTAAGGATGGGAGGTTCATGGAAGGCCTGTGCGTGGTTGGTGGAATTACCACCGTTTCAAAGATAAGTACCAGATGATGTTTTAATTATGTTTTGCATGTCTGTGTATTTATATTTATCATGTATTCTGTTGTGCATATGAATTAATGTTAATTCCATGGATTATTTATGTCTGCAGTAATTTTGTGTTGACTCTGAGTTTAAATGTGTTTAACCTATTTTAAATGCATGTTATTAATTAAGCATAAAATGATGTTGTTCTGCAAAGTAGTGTCTGCCTGGCCAGTGGGTTGGAGGATGGCCCGACACGGGGGCATTACAGTTTGGTATCAGAGCCAAGGTTTCGACGCTGAGCCTAAATGGGCCAGTTGAGTGGTCTTTGGACCGAGGGTTGGAGGAGAAATTGTGTCTGGAGGACCAATTTTGAACCTTTGAATGCTCCTGAGTGTCAAGGAGTTACTTGACCGTATTACAAAGCTCAGGAGGTGTAGCGGTGTTATGAAACCGCAACCAGGGTGGCATCTGGCCACAAGGAGAGGGGACTCCACACCAGAAGTGTTGGAGCCGTAGGATCTGTTTGGGGAAAAGGAGAACCCTCGTGACCATCAGATCTGGAAAATGTGTGCAAGGTTTAAAAACCCTTTTGAGTTGCACAGGAACGTGGAAATCGCGATACGCAAATCCCGAATTTGTCGGGACCATCCATCGGGGGGGCACGTGGCTGTCAGATGGCGTTTTGGCACCCGGTAAACCAAAGGGGAAGAACCATGTTTTTGCAAGTCGCGAAATAGCGAAACCTGAAATTCCGAAACGATCTACACCATAGATCGTAAGAGAGGAACTTGACCGTTTGATCAAGTGGAAGAGTAGACAGTAATTTCAAAATTTCAGCAAACAGAAGTTCGAGATGTGTGGATGCACGAACTCCCAATGCCTGAAACCCTGAAACGTAAAAAAGATTTGCACCGTAGATCTGAGAGAAGTCTAATCGTTGGATTGCCTTGGAATGGACGTGGACACATGGGTGTGTACCATGTGCCAGTGAGTCGAGAAGACAAGCGAGAATGGTGGGGCCCGATGATGTCACTGAAGGTGACATGGACCCTCTTGAATGTACCATGCGCCACCGTGGTTAGGGGCGACCGCTGTGTTGTAGGCCCGGAGAGTAAAGTAAATCAGAATTTCGAAATTCGAGAGTTGGAGTTACATGGGGTTGGAAGTCACTGCATCGTGAACTCCTGGGTACCGAAGACCCGAAAACCCGAAGTGTCGAGTCCCAAAATCCCTACCGGGGTTGGCGACAGCTGTGTTGTGGGCCCAGGGGAAGAGAGGTTGGAAGTTCGGGAGTTGGGAGTTGAAGAGGGAAGCGAGTGTGAGAACCTCCGGGGACCAAAAACCTCGAAACCCGAAACATCGAAGTTCCGAAATCTTGAAATTTTTGAAGGACATAAGAACTGTCGAGGATTGAACTATTGGATCCTCGTGGACAAAAACCCCGAAAACCGAAGTCCCGAAAATTCGCAGAGCCAAGCAAGGCTCAGAAAACTTAGTGAATTTGAAACATCTTTCTTATTCACGTTGGTTAATGAATTTTGTGGTTTTTATTAAGGGTTTAAGGCCTGACAAACTTCGGTTGACTGCACGTTGTGTGTGCAGAGTTCAACGAGTGTCAAGATAGCCGAGTATAGAAATGGAAGAGGTGTAGATTGCCTCCGAAACTGAGGATGAAAGGGTAGAAAAGGATGTCAACTTGGGAGTCGAAGGATTGAACTCCAATGGGCACGGAAGAGAATTGGATAAGGAAGGACATATAATGAAAATCATCGAAGGATTGTAGAGAGATGCCCAGACTCGTCGAGTTGATAGCCGAAAGCTCATGAAAGTCAGGGACAAGCAGGGTGAATTCAACTTAAAGATGTTGAAGAGCCTGGAAAGAATAGAAAGGAAATTGGAAAAGGAGAGTGACACAAGCAAAACAGAGAGTCGCAGGACCCCTGAGAGAAAAATAAGATCGATGAGTGGTAGCAGACATCATCATCGCTCCCCAAAGCATTCCAGTAGGGAAGCACACAGTAGTTCAAGCCCATCCCCTACCAGGAAACACCAAAGATCTGGAGTTGATGAATTGAAGGGAGAGATGAACAAGATCAAGCCTCCAACGTTCGAGGGAGAACATAAGAAGGAGGAAGATGCTGAAACATGGTTGCTTGGCATGAGGAAATATTTCCAACTGCAGAATTATTCCACTCATGCAGAAGGAAGAATTGCGATGTATCAATTGAAAGGAAAAGCATCCATGTGGTGGGATCAGTTTGTGCAGGTGCAACACATCAGAGAGAAGGATGTCTTTTGGAAGGAGTTCAAGGGATATTTCGAGAAGAAATACCTGACTAAAAGATACTATGACAGAAAGATGAAGGAGTTCTTCGAACTCAAGCTAGGCAGCATGACCATTGATGAATATGAACAAAGTTTCTTGGAACTACTGAAGTATGTTCCATTCATCAAAGATGAGGCTGTCAAGATTCAGAGATATCTGAGTGGACTGCCACCTGACATTGGTGACAATATTTAGTATGATGATCCTAAGACTATGGAAGAAACAATAAGAAGGGCTAAATGCTTATATGAACAGCAAAGAGAAAAGCCTCCTTTTCGGAAGGCTTGGGATGACCAGAGGAAGTTTAAGAAGGAACAGAGGCAAAAGGGAAACAAACCTCCCTTTTTCAGAAATAGTCCTCAAGGACATCTATCATTTAGAGAGCCAAGAATGGCTGAAGTAGGGGAACAAAGGCAGACACAGACGCCCATTCAGTGTTGGGGCTGTAAAGGGAACCACAAATACAGAGATTGTCCCCATAAAAATGGCAAAGCAAGAACTGTCCATAATGTTCAACAAGTTGAAACAGTGGATGATATGGGCAATAGAATGCCAAGGATCTACACAACCCTGAACAACAAGCAAGCAGAATTTCAATCGCACATGATCGAAGTGGAAGGTATGATTAACAACCGACCATTTATTATTTTAATCGATTCAGGGGCTAGCCATAGTTATGTAGATCCTAGGGTGGTGGAAATTTTGCATTTATCAAGAAGCAAACATGAAAATTCTTGGTTAGTACAGTTGGCTACAGGAACCAAGAGGAAAGTTGTTGAGTTGGTGAAGTCTTGTCCTGTGGACATGAAAGGATTGAGCACTAAGGCTGAATTGAATATTCTGTCTTTAGGCTCTTATGACTGCTTAATTGGTATGGACTGGTTGGACCAGCACCATGCCCTTTTGGACTGTCATAACAAGAAGTTTACATTCCTGGATGAGGAAGGGAATCATAAAATAGTCCAAGGGATTCCCAGAGCTATGGTGGTTAGAGAAATCTTAGCAATGCAGTTGAAGAAGTGCTACAGAAAAGGTTGTCAATTATTTGCAGCCTGTGTGGAAGAAGCATCCAGAGATGAAGTCCCAAATATTGGAGACCATGGAGTACTTACAGAGTTTGAAGATGTATTTCAGGAGGTACTTGAACTACCTTCGAAGAGAGATATCGATTTTTCTATAAATTTGATGCCTGGAGCAACTCTAGTGTCGAAAGCTCCTTATAGAATGAGCACGCTAGAGCTGAAAGAGTTGAAATTGCAGCTTGAAGAGCTTCTAAAGAAGGGGTACATTCATCCCAGCGTGTCACCTTGGGGTGCCCCGGTCCTGTTCGTGAAGAAGAAGGATGGGACGTTGAGACTGTGCGTTGATTTCCGGTAGTTGAACAAGGTAACTGTCAAGAACAAGTATCCTCTGTTGAGGATCGACGATCTTTTCGATCAGTTGAAGGGTGTGAAAATATTTTCGAAGATAGATCTCAGATCAGGATATCACCAGGTAAGAATAAAGAATGAGGACATCAACAAGACCGCCTTTAGAACAAGGTACGGTCATTACGAGTTCACAGTGGTGCTGTTTGGACTGTCAAATGCACCTGTTGTTTTTATGTGCTTAATGGATGGTGTATTCAAGGACTATTTCGACAAGTTTGTCATAGTCTTCCTGGATGACATCTTGGTGTATTCCAAGTCAGAGGAAGAGCATGAACAACACCTGAGACTGGTGCTGCAAGTGTTGAGAGAACACCAACTGTATGCCAAATTGAGCAAATGCTCATTTTATGAAAGGCAGATCCATTACTTGGGGCACATTATTTCAGAAGAAGGGATCATTGTGGATCCTGAGAAAGTTGAGGCCATCCGAGAATAGTCAGTGCCAAGGAATGTGGCGGAAGTTAGATCCTTTATGGGTCTAGCAGGCTATTACAGAAGGTTTATAGCAGGATTCTCAAAGATAGCTCATCCTATCACTTCCTTGCAAAGGAAGGAGAAAAAGTTTCAGTGGACTGAAGAGTGTGAGAATAGTTTCCAGCGATTGAAGCAGTTGTTAACCAGTGCTCCAATCTTGAGGATTGCAGATCCAAATATGGATTTTGTGGTGTGAATAGATGTGTGTAAGGAAGGGTTGGGAGGAATTCTCAGCCAAGATGGATTCGTAATCTGTTATGAGTCCAGGAAGCTGAAAGAGCATGAAAAGAATTATGCCACGCATGATTTGGAGTTGGCAGCAATCGTTCACACTCTGAGGAAATGGAGACATTACCTCATGGGAAGGAGGTTTGAACTCAGAACAGACCATAACGGTCTGAAATACTTGTTTGATCAGCCAACCTTAAACGCTAGACAAAGTAGGTGGTTGGAATTTCTGTGTGAATACGACTTTGATATCAAGCATATCAAAGGGAATGAAAACAAGGTGGTTGATGCACTCAGCAGAAAGGTGCATGAATTACATGCTACAACCATTAGCATGTACAGGACTGATATTAAAGATAGAATTTTTGAAGCTACAAATGCAGATTTGCAGTATAGAGACTTGGTAGCAAAGCTACAACAGAGCGAGAGACCACAGAAAGAGGGAAATTACATCTTGGGAGATGATGGAATACTTCTGTATAAAAACAGAGTGTATATACCCAATGTCCAGGAATTGAAACTTGTGATTCTAAAAGAGATACATAACATGGCTTATGATGGACACTCTGGATATCAGAAGACTGTGGTAGCAGTCAAGAGCCATTACTTTTGGCCGGGTATGAAGAGAGAGATCGTTGAATACATCGCCAGATGTATGGAGTGCCAGAAATTTAAGGCTGAGCATAAGCACCCAGCGGGGTTGCTGCAGCCTTTGCCCATTCCTGAGTGGAAGTGGGAAGTGGTGACCATGGATTTTATTACAAGATTGCCCAGAACGAGCAAGCAACATGATTCAATCATGATTGTGGTGGACAAGCTTACAAAAGATGCCCATTTTATTCCACTGAAAACCACCCACAAGGTAGCAGATGTTGTTGATATATTCTTAAAGGAAGTGGCACGATTGCACGAAATTCCTCAAACGATTATGTCTGACAAAGACCCAAAATTCACCTCAAATTTCTGGAAAGGATTGTTCAAAGGATTCGGAACGAATCTGAACTTTAGTACAGCTTATCATCCTGAGTCTAATGGGCAGACAAAGAGGGTGAACAGAGTAATAGAGGACATGCTAAGAATGTACGTGATGGAAAAACCATCAAGATGGGAAGACTACCTGCATTTGGTAGAATTTGCCTACAATAATGGGTATCATGCATCGTTGAAGATGAGCCCATTTGAAGCACTTTATGGAAGAAAGTGCAACACTCCAGTGAGCTGGGATAATCCAGCTGACGGAGTAGTAGTTGGGCCAGAGTTGCTCAAGGAGATGGAGGACCAAATGATAAAAATTAAACAGAATTTGAAAGCTGCCCAGGACAAGCATAAAAGTTATGCTGATAAGAATAGAAACCACCGAGAATTCAAAGTGGCTGATAATGTTTTCATGAAAGTGAAAACTAACAAGAGTTCCTTAAAGCTAGGAAGTTGCGCCAAGTTGGCAGCAAGATTTTGTGGGTCATTTGAAATCCTGGAAAGGATTGGGCCAGTTGCATACATGCTTGCATTACCTGCATCTATGACTGTACATAATTCATTGCTTAAGAAATATATACCTGATGCTAATCATGTTATCGATTGGAATGTGATTCAGGTGGAACCAGAAGGTGTCCTACAAGTGCATCATGTGTGCATATTGGACAGGAAAATAAAACATCTCCGGAATCGAGCTATAAAGCTTGTAAAGGTCCAGTGGACCTGGTACAGTCCCGAGGACGCAACATGGGAGCATGAAGATGTTATGCGGGCAGAGCACCCGCATCTTTTTGAAAATTTTGAAAAAGCTTGCAGATGCTGTGAAAAGTTGCACTAAGGACAATGCAGAAATAAGGGGAGGGGGATTGTAATGTACCCAAGGCCGAGCCCTGTTGTAAATCTTGGTTATGAAATGAATTGTAAATATGTTTTATAGGCTGGTGAGCCAAGTTTTTATAAGTTGGTGGGGTTATGTGATTGTTAGGCCAGAGAGCCCAAGGGTTGAAGGCCAAGAGCATGATTTTGTACATGTATCAATGTAGAACATTAATAAAATATAAACATCGCCGCGTGCAGACCGATCACGATGAATGAGTGATGGGGGACTAAGCTTCCACAGACTAGGTAAGGGATTAGGGGCTGGAAGGGGGGAAGAGGGGCTAAGTGTTGGGCCTAGGCGTTAAGCCTAGGGGCTTAAGCCCTTGGGAATAATATTTTAATATTATTCCAAAGAGACCATGTGAGTAATATGTTTTTATCCTAAGTTCTTTTGGAATGACATGTGACTTCCAAATGGTGGGAGGAACGCACGCTGATGGAATCATGCAGCTTCACGGGTGACAAGTGTCAACCCAAGCCCATGCAAATAAAATGGCTAAGATGAGTCGTGGTGGGGTGCTCCTCCATTCTATGCGACCGTCTGAGTGTGAACCGGTCCGACCTCTGTAAGAGACCTCGTGCATCTTCTGAACCATGCATCCCTGAAAGCCAAAAGCCTGTGTTGATTCCTAAGGAGGCTGGTACATTCCTTGCCGGAACAGTTTTGAGCCTGTGCGTGGGATCTCTACACACCTTGTGCAATCCCGAAACCAAATCCATGAGTCTATTTCATGATTGTTGAGCCTGTTTGGGAAGCCTGTGTCTGTTTTCCCAATTGGTTGTTGTGGCCACGCAGTGTTGGACTGCGCGTGGCTTACTGGCCAGTGTGAGTTCTTGCTTATTCTGTGTCTAATCTCTCTCCAGGTGAGGGAGGTGATTGTTGTTGAAAGAGGCAGGTTGTCAGGCCTATGAGAAACTCTCTCCAGGTGAGAGATTCTGTTGGGAAGTGGTTTCTTCCAGAGAGTGTCCAGCACCAGCTTTGGGCTCTAAGACTTCTTGATCTGGCCTATTATCGAGACCCAGAGAGGGAGGTGTAGCACCGATGGACTGTGCTTGTGAAGGTGTATACTCCCGAGTGGAACAGGCATGTGGGGAATGAGAGTCCGGGAGTAGTGGGCATAAGAAGGCATCTTGGGAAGAATCCTTCCAGTCATTCAGTGTTGTTTTCCCTAAAACCTCAGCCTAGCCTAGGATTCCTTACCTTGGGGTGGAGCTTAGTCCCAGCTCGGGGGTGACCCACTGCTGAGCTTGATGAGCAGCGTGGTCTAAGGCTGGGAGGTTCATGGAAGGCCTACGCGTGGTTGGTGGAATTACCATCGTTTCAAAGATAAGTACCAGATGATGTTTTAATTAAGTTTTGCATGTCTGTGTATTTATATTTATCATGTATTCTGCTGTGCATATGAATTAATGTTAATTCCATGGATTATTTATGTCTGCAGTAATTTTGTGTTGAATCTGAGTTTAAATGTGTTTAACCTGTTTTAAATGCATGTTATTAATTAAGCATAAAATGATGTTGTTCCGCAAAGTAGCATCTGCCTGGCCAGTGGGTTGGAGGACGGACCGGCACGGGGGCGTTACAGTTTTTCTCGACATTTGAGAGTGTTATTGGAATGTTTAAAAACTATGTCATTTTTTTATTATGTTGGGTGGCTAGTTTGTTGATTGCAAATAAGTGCATTGAAGCATGGAAAGTACACAACTCATCTTGAGAAAGGAAGGAGTATGTCCTTCACATGAGAAGGTTGCAATCCTCCAAAGAAAGTTATGCATTTCTGATGTTCTAAAGGATGTTCTTGAAGGCGACCTACAATGTGTCATCCCCTTGTTGACAAAATATAGTTTTTAGATTGATCAATGTGTTAAAGTCACACCATAGTGCAGATCCATGGGATGCGCTTGCATATAGTGGAATGCCCTTGATAGGTGGAAATTGGTCAAGGTCTTCAACGAGAGTAACAGAGATGCCTTCATAAGGGGTGTTTCTATGTAGAAGGAATTCTTCTTGAAGATGCTCTTCGATGTGGATAAAAAGTGTTGACCCTATGAATCTCATTTCGTCAATGAGAATGTATCGGAAATGCTTGCGGTCTTCTTGGAGGTTGGAAAGTGAGTTTCCTTCTAATAGGAGGGAATGTCTTATAGGATTGCAAAGGGTGGAATGGATTATAGATGCTTGAATGTTGAAGGATGCAACATCAATCAAAGAAAGCAATAATAATGGGTTTTGAAGGAATTATGTGGTTGAGTAAAGTATTTGTTTAATGCATCCAATCAAGTATGGTTTTTTGGTACCTGTAGTACCTTGTATGATCATTTTCAGTGGAGGGTTGTTATATTTTCCTATGGAGTGCTTCAAGACAATGGAGAGAGCTTCGATTTGGCTGGGGGACATTGATTTATAAGAGGGTGTATTGGAATAGCATGGTTGTGGAAGTTGGTGGTGTGAGTGATTGTTTTCTATGAACTGTATGGCTATTTCTTGCAACTTGAAGGGGATATATGTAATATTCCAATTACGGTTGTTGTCAAATTCATGATGGCCTAGCATGTCAAGGTCACTTATTTGGATGTTTTTGGTAGGGTGGAGTTGGGAGAGCATTTCCCATTCATCCAAATCAATTGGGTGAGGGGTTTGCATTTTATCTCCAAAATCATTTTCTTATGCAATAAGAAGAGGTGTAGGGGGTATGTGTTTAACATTCGTTCTTCATTTGTGCCCAGTTTGCAGTAATTTATTCGTTGGAAGTTCCTATGCCTAATGGAATATTACATAAAGGTTTATATAGAATGATTTCACTCCTACAACTTCCACAATTTCCAAAGATTTTCCAAAATGGCTTAGATAACACACTGCAAAATAATCAACACTACATATGTTAGTCTAACAAGTACTAAATGAAGACTTCAAATCCTCCAATTAGAAGCATAATATAAGATAAGCTTAAATTACTCAATATGTTCCTCTCTTAATAGACACAAATCCTCTTGTGGTGTTGTCGACATAATTCCATTGTCAAGGAAATAAGACCCTCAAAATCAATCTTTTCCAATCTCAAGAGCTAGCTTGCTAGGTGCAATTTCTAAGTTATTGTGATAATATTTTTAGTTCGTAGTTTTTATACCATGATTGGAAGTTTTTGGTGGCAAGGAAGATATTTTAGAAGGTTCTTTGAGGTGTAGGAAGCACCCATCTCTCACATAATTCCTATTTCGTACCCTTCCTAAAGTTTGGTGCAATATGTTTCATGTGTCACACCTCTCCCAAAGTTTGGTGCAATAGGTTTCATGTGTCACACCTCTCCTAAAGTTTGGTGTGATAGTTTTCATGTGTCACACCTCTCTTAAAGTTTGGTGCAATAAGGCATTCACTTCAAAAATGTTGGCCTTATTTTCTATTTAATCTTTATCTTATGTTCACTTCATAAAACTTTTGGTTTCATGTGTATCACATTTAAACTTTTTTGGTCGTGACATAGTGCATATCGCACCAAAAATGCCTTTGGTCATGACATATCGCATCGCTCCAAAGTTTCTGTTCACACTAAAAGTTACACTTTGACTGCTAAAGTGCAAGCTTGGTACCCATCAATAGGTTTGTAAGGTAAGTTTTAAGATAAAGTGTCAAATGGATAAAACTCAGCCCAACAATGTAAACCATAGAAAATTTTAGATAATATGTATCAGCAAAAGAGCTCTTATCTAACTTGGATCGGGGTTTTAAAGAGTAATGTGGATAGAATGAAGACTTTAGTGAGAAAAATGAAGTAATTCTACTATTAGCATCAGGCATTACTAGTAGACCAATGAAGGAAAAGATTTAGACACAAGAACTTCTTTAATCAAAGCTTAAACTCTTAGAACAATTATAACAACATCACAATCAAACCTCCATTGCAATACAACTATAAAATATCAATTGAAGCATTCAATGATAGTAAATTTAAGAGTAAGAGAGAAACAAGATGGGAGGAAAGAAACTGACTTATATTAGACAAAAATTCATCAAGTCTGAAACATAAAATCTAGTGTTGACTTTGTTACATCAGTATATCACCAAAAAGAGTCTTACATTAACCATATGAACCTATAAAATGGCTTCTAATGCCCCTATTATATCCTAGGCTATGAATGATAGTTGTACCATTCAAACCCAATCCTCTAGCATAGGATTCCCACATCATGAAGCTAGGGCAACTACAGTTGTTCAACAAAAATAACTGACTGCTAAAATCTAGGCTTAATGCTAGTAACTACCCCAACATCTTTAATAGGCTTGATGATGTGTCTATTGAGCACATCTTCTTCTTGTCAAGTGTCCCTCCAACTTTAAACTAACCTTCAAGTAGTTGTCCCATACTCCTCTAGCCATCTGGAAATCGTTGATCCTCTTGAAACCTTCAAAACAAAAGTTTGCAGCAGATTCTACGGCGAACTTTTTTGTAGCTTCTCAATGTATTTATTAGAGCTCCAAAACACCCAAAAAAACATATTCATAGCTAGAGATGCCTGTAAAAACTCATTATTTGATGTATGAGTGAAAAACTTAATCATAAGCATCATACTTCGCCAAAATCTCAAAAATGCAAGAAACAAGCACTGTCCAAAACTGAAACTCTTTAAGATATTTCATCTTTTACTTTCTAAGTCTGAAACTCCTTCTTGTGGCAACTTGGGCCAACACATCCAAATTCCTCTTGGATAGCTCTTCCTTAAAAGGTTGCAGCTCCAATTTTAGTTTTCCGATCTGAGCTTGGAAATCTCTGTTTTGTCTGTATAAATTTCTGAGTTGCCTATGGAGAGGTAGAAACCTTTTTGCTACAAATCTGGCCTTGTCAATAGTTTCCCGATACATATCCATGAGATCATTTAACTTCTTATTTTCAACCAACCACTCTCCTTTCAATTTAGCAATTTCAGCTCTGGGCTCTTTAAGCTGATTGTTTAGCCTTTTAAAGGTAGCTTTCTTTAAAGGAGTAGTTATGTCTATAACCTCAATGTGCTCCTCAATAGGTACAGTTTTACCTTTACCTTTTCTCTTGATAGGAGCTTCCACTATGTATTCTTTCTCAATACTTTCCTTCTCTGTTGATGATCTAGTGAAAGGTCTCCTAACCTTAGCTTTATCTACAACAGATTGTGAAGAGAAAAGTAACCTCCTTCCTTTTGATCCCGTGGCTCTGGTTGATGGAGTTTCTACTGACTTTGGAGTTAATTTGGGTGAAACCTCCCTTTGTGGAGAGTAATGAGATCCCCCTTCTCCTTTTTGTTCCTTAGTTGTTTCATCATTTTTAACAATACCTTTGTGCTTCCTCTTCTTGCTTGTCTCTGTGTACAATACTGTCAACCTGAAGAGGGCTTTGTACCTTGGATTGTGGAGTAGGAGCAATATTCAACTGAAAGTGTGAAGAAACAATGAATTTCTCCCAGTCAATGTTTTTCTTCTTTAATTCCTCAATCACAAGCATTTTTATCAGCACGGAATGAAAAACACTTGTATCAACTGCCTTAGACTTAGCCTGGACTATGTCAGCCATTTTTCCAATACTCCTAAACAAATAGAAAGGAAGATTCATGAGGTCTTTGTCTGTGAAGTGCAATAGAAGTCTTATGTGGTACTAATAAATCATGTTGAATCCCTTCACAGGTAAAGTATCTTTGGATTACCCTTAACATATTATCAAAACCTTCAATCATGTGGCTCCTGGACACTCCTTTTGATAAATTGTCTCCTTGATATTATGGTTTGATAAATTCTTTGGAGAAGGTTGCATTTAGATTCATGGATTTAAACCACCTTTCACCAGCATTAGGTATTTCAGTATCTGTAGCTATGGTCACTTTAGATACCTCAAGTTCTAGTGTCCTGACCTTGGTTTTGGTTCCATCAAAGTTCAAAGAAAAATCCCTAGCCATCTCAGGGTGTCCCCTCTGCATTTTCTGACGGAAACTAAAACAACCCACTCTTTGAAAGACTTCCCTGATCAGGGGTTTAGCAGCAAAAAATTGCATGTCATAGGGCTCAGTACTCACAATTCCCCCTCCCTTGTGAGGCTTCTTTTTCTGTGGAGTATCCATTGATGTCATATGAAGAAAATCTTACCACAAATTTTAATGATGCAAGAGGCAAAACAGGAAAAACAGATGACTAGGGTTTTGATGGATGATCTTTCTCAAAGGGTTGGTTCAGGATAAGGCTTTAAGTGTTTATCAACCTATTTGACCTCCAGGAATAAGAAAATGTAGCTTACGGTCAGGGAGATGACGGAAGATTGTACATAATCATGAAGGTGTAAAGAAACAGCTTGTTGTAAGACAAGTCTTGTTCACCACCTCGTTGTCCTCTTGAAAAACTTCATAATGACTTCACAAGCAAACAACTTTTAATCTCATAGACTCATACCAAATAGAATTGAATTTGAAACTGAGAACCTGATGAAAACGGGTTGTGTAAAAGGTGTTGGGACAAGGGATTCGCAGCGCCAAGCTTGTTGCATAGATTTTATAGTGCCAGAACAAAGGGTTCACAATGCTTGGGAAAGTAGGCAAAACAACGTAATATGAGATGAGAAAGATGGCATGAAACATATACTTCTTAAGGATTAAATGAACAAGGTTCAAAGCTCATGCAATTTGGCTGGGAACGTGTCAACAAGGTAAGTGCAATAGTTTGTAGCATGTATCACCAGTCCGCAATGCCCAAAAGAAGAAACAACAGGCAAATCCTTTACTATCCTTCAAAAGAGTTGAAAAAACTCATGGAGTACCTGGTGGATTTGGCCTGAAGACTTATATCCATGAGTTTGAATAATTTTGTTTGCAGGTAGCCTAACCTCCAACTCGATTTCTACAACCAATTCACAGCATTTTTCGTAGCGCCCGTCTGAAAACACCAGATTTGCAGCGCCGAGCCAGAAATGATTTGAAACTTGGAGAAAAAAGTTAGAGGTTTTTATGACGAAATCCCAAGCTATATTTTAAAATATAAGTGTTCAAAACAAGGAGATCTTCATTGATAAGACTCATGAGCGCAAGGATGGTAATGAATGCATGATGTACTTTTGGATGTGTTGTGAACTCTCTAGTGAGTTGGCAACGTACAAATCAAACTTGATTTGACATCCTAACGGGTAAGGTAACACAATGGATGGGTCGGTGAGTACATCATGGAGGAGGTGACATGTTAGGGTGGAAGTGGAGGAATGAAATATGCGACAGATGAAGGTTTTTCCAATTTATCATGATGATCAAGGTATAACCCAAGTACTATAGACCAAGGCCAACACTAATCTTTGGTTTATTTGTGTCAAAAGTGAAAAATGACTTTAGGAAAAAGACAAAGCCTAAAAATTAAACAACACTTATGACTCAAAATCAAAAACCTAAAGACTTTTTTGACCCAAGCAATTCTATGTGATAACACTTTCCTTTGTCATGACATATCGCATCGCGTTTAGGTTTCTTCCTGTGCAACACATCGCACTTTCTCAAACTTTCCTTCATCACCACAAAGGGAAAAATTCCAAAAGAACTCCTTTGCATCTTCCATGTCATTTCATTCTTCAAATCTTTCTTTCCTTGTGACTCATCACATGGATCAAAATTTTCCACTTGTGTGACATATTACATAGGATGAAGTTTTATTTCCCTGCGATATGTTGCACAAGGCACTAGACCACAACATAATTCTTCCATATGTATCTTTTTTTCCAAGAATGACATACAAGTCCAGTTCAAAATTTTGGTGTACCATGGAAGATTATCCTAGCCTATGACATGATCTAAAGCCAAAGAAATAGGATCTAGGCCCTATACAAAACTTCTAAGGCACTTATCCATTCACAAGTCTTCAGACCATGACATTGAGTCTCTAGAAGTAATATTTGGTTGGATAGTTGGATATGGGCTCAATTTATGAGATTTAATGCACCAAGGATGGATATGGGCTCAATTTATGAGATTTAATGCACCAAGGATGGATATGGGCTCAATTTATGAGATTTAATGCACCATGGATGGGTTTGTTAACCCACTTGACATGCTTTGGTGTTCAAAACCAAGGGCTTGAGTCCTACATGATAAATATCTTCTACATGTTTACATTTTTTTGTATTTAAATATTGTCATGTTCATTATATATAGCATCATAGTCACAAATATAGTTGTTAGTTTTTTCAATATATGTCTTTGATGCTTTGAAGATGTTATAAATGCTTAAATGCCTTCAAATTATTTTATATTATATTTCCATTTTATGTTTCTATAACTTATGAACTTTTACATTCATGGATTTTCAAAGGATATCTATTGAGGCGAGATGTCGAGACAAGAGTCTCCAAATATGCCTCGCAAATGCTCTAGACTATCCGATGAAGCAGGAAGAAGAACCCCTTCATTGAATGAGACATCGAGGATGTTGGAGACCCATATCTCAGCAAGGTAGGGCCACTTCAGAGGGGCAACTAGTGGCCAAAGGCAATCTAGTTAGATGAGAAGATTATTAAATGAATCGGTGAATAGATCATCCAAACAAAGTGCTCAAAATAGTGTTATGGATGCAACTTTCTTAGATAAGTTGCACATTAATACTCACATCGGAGAATGTAGGGAATACATCACGACAAGAAAATATGTTTGGTAATTTTTTTTTATTTTGTATTATTTTGTGTATTTATGTTTATGTTTTATATATGTTTTTTTTTCTAATTTTTTATGTTTTTTGTTTTTGTTAAATGTTGTAATTAGTTTCAAATGTGTCTTTGGGTAGAGGATCGGTTTAATGTTGATGATGAAATTCCTTGGGAAGGGTATGTTGAAGCAATGACCCTCGAACGATGCTCAGGTGTTAAAAGCAAGCTATACAATGATTTGAGGTGCTTGGATCTCCCTCGAGAGAGTAAGCAAAGCTTGGAGATTATTTTGCATTCATTGTAGAACTTTATGGATGCATATCAAAAGATGGGGCCAACGACTGATAGTTTTATCGATTTGATGAGGAGACGAAAGTCAGAGGTGATGGGCCCTGACAAATGGGAAGTAGTAAAAAGTAGAGTTTCAAAAGAATATGCAATTTCTATGTTCAATTTCAAAGAGGGGCCAAAGTGAAAGATGGTGAAGGTGCAATATTTTAAGCACCCCAACATAGCAGGACATCTTTATAATAGATTTTTGGCAGTATATGGGAAGTTGTCATGGAATGATGAGGTTCCACATTACTTTGCTAGACTCTTTTATGCAGAGTTTTTCATGGGCATGCACCTTGATTATACCAGCCTACCATCTAGTTATTATGGGGTCGGTAAAGGATGAACATATGATCAGATAGGGGCATATCAAAATGTAGCATTGTAGAGGCCTCCACGACCTTTGGTATCTCGTCCAACAGGGGAATTTGCTTCACATTCAGAGATGTGAGCGACATCGGATTTTGGCAAGGAGGCTAGGAATGCATCGGAGAAAATTTAAAATCATTTTTTTATGGTGTTGATGTCGATTGAACCGTCAGAGAGTCAAAGCCAATTCTTGAGCCAGTTTTGTTTACAAAATAGATGAGGACATATATTCCATGTCCATAGAAGATATACGGGAGTATGCAAAAAAAAATCATAACGGTTGGAAGGAGTTAATTCAGAATGATGAACCGAACACTAGATTGGTATGTGTTACAGTTAGTAAAATTTTCATGCATTTGAGGATAGTTTTCTTTTAGTTCTAGATCTAGATACGTATCATTGTATCTTTAAAAATAATTGAGTTGTTATCTTCATTAATTGCATTTTGGTCATATGTTAAATGAATCTCTAGTAAATAGGGGACTTGATTCATCGAATTTAAATTTGGATGGGTTGAATCAGGTATGTGTTTAAAAATATCCATATATGAGCACTTTAGTTGTCCAATCTTCACATCTTGTTGAAGAATCAACATACATGAAATTTATGTTTTTGTAATAATGTGAACACATTGAAATCTAAAATTCTTAGTTGCGTTGTTCACAGATTCCTATTCCGTCTCCCACTAGTTGGGTAAGCTTGTCCCAATTCTCATTGGGAGAGTTTGAAGAGGGTGGCAGTTCACGGGTATAATTGCATGTTGAAAAAAAATAGTTATATATGAAAATTGCAATGTCATTTAAATTATTAATTTAAAAGAAAAATGTCTTACAATATACAATTTATTGAATCTTAGGGTATGGTGGGTAAGACCATGACTCAACCGACCATGGAAATGCCATCATCTTGTGTGTTTGATGATATTCAGGTTGGCACATCACATGTATTACATGTTTCAAAATTTAAAACTACAATTTAATGTGTTAAAGTCATTTAATTTTAATTTTCAAATGTACAAATTTGAAATGTGTTATAGGGCAATGTGGAGAAGAGAGTGCCTGAGACTGTGCTTGAAGAGAATGTAGAGAAGAGAATGCGGGAGACTGGGATTGAGGAGGATGCATCCATACTTGAGAAGGATGTGTTTATTCATGATGATGCTTAAATGTATGTACATTGCACATTTTGTGCGTTTTAGTTTGTTTTTATACTGGGCCTTTTATATATAAGTGTTCGAGCTTATTTGTGTTGAACATGTGTTTTTTTTTTGTTTTTTTGTTTTTTTTTAGTTACCATATAGATTGAACATGATGCAAAACTTCTCTTCTAATTTTTTCCCTTTTGAATGATGCAATATTGAAGCTTTGCAGTAGTTGTAATATGTACTTGTAGCAAAATTGAAGTTTTGTTTGATCAACTTTTTAATTAATCATTTTCTATCCATAGAACGGTTACTCAACTAGTGTCTATATAACTTTTCAACGCTTCAATCAATCATTTTGAAATATATAGAACTCCTATATAAGTTTATCATCTTCTAAAATGGTATATCTTTGAAGGGAAAGAATGGGGAAGGTTCAACCTCCCCTTATTTCTTTGGGTATATTATTAAACTCTTCATTAGTTGTTTACCAAGCATGAACTAGCTTTTCTAGATTTAAAAATATGCTAGATATACTTTTAATTAAGTTTAGATTATGGGCACGAACTAACGTTTCTAGATTTAAAAATATGCTGGGTACATTCAATCTTATTTATGTTTAGATCATGATGCGGACCTAATTTTGAAATCTAGCATTTGATTATATGATAACAGAATATAAATCCCACATCAGAAAGAGGTAAGATTTTAAATTCTCTTGGATTTAACAATATGCTAGATATCGATCTTATTTAAGATTAGATCATAAGCGTGGACTAGAACTATTCTAGATTTAAAAATATGATTACATGATCTTATTCATGATCTTATTTATGTTTAAACTTTAGATCATGATGCAAGCAATTTTTAACTTGAGCATTTGATTATCTGAGAACAAACTCTATCCCACATCAGAAAAGGGGAAGATTCTAAATTTTCTTCGATTGCATTCCTTGCCTTCTTGTCCAAGAATGGCGTAATATGGAGATTTTTGTTTTCTGCATACAACAAAGTGAATTTCTTCTTGGGGTATTTGATTATATGAGAACATTTATTCTACCACAGAAAGATGAGATAAGTATTTTCTTGGAAGAATGACTTTTAATATGGATATTTGTGAACTTTCATAAATATAAGTATTTTCCTGGAAGAATGGCTTAATATGGAGATTTGTGAGTTCTTTAATTTGAAAGAGCATTTGATTATATGAGAACATCTATTCCAATGCAGAAAGAGGAGATACATATTTTCCTGGAAGAAGGCTTAATATGGAGATTTGTAAACTTTATGCATACACAAGTGAATTCATTTGCATGGTATTATCTAACTTTGAACACTAAAATCGGTTACCAAGTACACAATTTTTCTCTTTAAAAATATGTTAGATATTATCATGCTTTGTTTAGATCATGTAGGCAATTTTGAAAGAGCATTTGGTTATAAAAGAAAATTAAATATTTATGCAAAGAATGATTTAATATGGAGAGTAACTATTTTGGAAGTTTGGGAACTTCGTGATGTAAGTTTGGTTCAAAAAAATGCCAAAAAGGTATAATAAAAAGAGAGAAATAATCTTAGATCTGTGGAACTCCGATTGGGTATGTTATTCTTACTCACGTGGTTATGATATTCTTGAATATCTGCTTGGGTATGTTATTCTTCTCATTGCTTATTTAATAAAGTTAAATATCTTTAAAATATGTGCTAATAAAGTATATGTTAATATGTGTTATTGGTTTTTCTTTTTTATTGTTACAGTAGATGTTCACATTCTTGGTGGAAAAAGAGCATGGATGTTTGAAGATGAAACTTCAACACCTTTGGTATGTTAATTTTTCTTTAAGAACAATTTGTTTTATTTATCTAAAATGATGTGTGTACAGTTTATTTGAAATTTGTAGATCTATTTTATGTAAAATGTTTAAATTTTAAATTTGAGATATGTTTTGTTTTTTTTATTTTTATTTTTTTAGCATGTATGAAGAGATCTATCTCAGCGATAGCTTAGAGTTGAATTTTGGAGTTAAATGTTAATTGCCTCTTAGTTTTTGTTATTAGCCTAAAATGCCTTTGGAACCTATGTATTTGGTTGTGTAGCTACTGCAACTGCAATATATATATATATATATATATAACTCAAAATATCAATTTATTGTTTGATCTTTGATTTCTCTTATATTGTTTATGATGGTGAAAGGACAATTTGAAATTAAAAATGATTTATTTCAATATAAATTAAAGGGTTTAATTTGGAAATATTATATAATTTGGAAATATTATATAATTTTGAAATATATGAGATCTAAAGGGTCAAGATTAATTTTTAAATATCATATCTCATGTGCAACTATATTGAACTCATTTTACAAACATCTTTGAAGGGTGACAAGACCATGAGGATTTGTCTATACTTCATTAATCGATGCACCTTACCAACTACCTTTTGTGGCTTGCATTGAGACAACTTTCAATTTTCAGTATAAAAGTACTTCTAATTTTGTACCAAAAATGGAAAAGAATTTGTCTCTAGAAAATAAATCATGAAATGGTAAAAAAGAATTTGCAAAGGAGGTAAACTAGCTACAAAGACAACAACGTTATGAAAATAGTGTCCTTTCAATATACAACATAACTTTCATCTTAAACAAGACTACTCTTTATATATATTCAACAACTTCCAGAATCAACTATAATGAAATACATTGTGCCAAACATTGGTTAAGCTATGTGCCATGTTTCATATGTTTTTTTTTTTAATTAAATGGACATATATTAAATGAAGCTATGTACTCATACTATATCACCCAATTTAGTGACATATCCAAACAAATAAATAGTTTGGTAATGTTGGTTGAAGATAATATTCTATCAACAGATTTAAATAATCCCTAGCAGTCTATTTCAATGGACTCTCCTAGGGTACATGTTTCTCTACATCTTGTATTTTTTTCACCTATAATGGCAACACACCTTCCACGAATATGGAAGATGGTTTGGGGAGAAAAGAATTATTCACATGCAATTTCAATTGGATTTTGAACCAATGGATATCTAGATCCCTTTTGTTTGAAGATAGTTCTAAGAGGTCTTCATTATTTCACTGAAACAAGCTCATAGAAGTGTTAAAATAATATAGTCATACAAATGCTTTAATTCTAAAGAAAAATAATTCATATGTTTTTTTTTTTAAATTAAATGGACATATATTAAATGTTCAGCTATGTAATCATACTATATCACCCAATTTAGTGAAATACATTGTGCCAAACATTGGTTAAGCTATGTGCCATGTTTAATCATATGTTTTTTTTAATTAAATGGACATATATTAAATGAAGTTATGTAATCATACCATATCACCCAATTTAGTGACATATCCAAACACATAAATATCATGTGAATATTTGGTAATGTTGGTTTAAGATAATATTCTATCAACAGATTTATATAATCCCTAGCAGTCTATTTCAATGGACTCTCCTAGGGTACATGCTTCTCTACATCTTGTATTTTTTTTACCTATAATAGCAACACACCTTCCATGAATATGGAAGATGGTTTGGGGAGAAAATAATTATTCACATGCAATTTCAATTGGTTTTTGAACCAATGGATATCTAGATCCCCTTTTGTTTGAAGATAGTTCTAAGAGGTCTTCATTATTTCATTGAAACTAGCTCATAGAAGTGTTAAAATAATATATTCATACAAATGCTTCAATTCTAAAGAAAAATAATTCATCTTACTTACTATGATGTTCATCTTACTTACAAATGCTTCAATGCTTCAAGTATGATGTTCTCTCTATCATGTGGTGGGATAATGACAATGATGATCAATTGCTTCATTTTATATCTAGTCATTTTGTAAGTGATTGGTACTTCGAATTGTTGTAAGTAGGGATTATACTTCATGGTTATCTTTCATTTTTGGCTAAATATTCATTAAACTTATGTACAAGTTTATAATTGAGTGGGATATGAGACCCTTTATATGAGATTATATAAACCCTTTAAACCTGGACATAAATTATAATTGAGATCTAGTTATATGTGCGAAATTGTGTTTAATAAAGAAGTACATGACAAAAATTTCATTAAATCTCACCTTACTCGAATGAACATGGTATTAAAAACCAAACAAGATCAAATTCAGGGCATGACTAGAAAATCCAAAGCACGTTATCTCATCCCTTAAGTGGTCCGGAGGACATATGGGGACCCAAATATTTAATAAATTTGAATTGACCAATTTAGATATAGTTTTATGAACAAAATTGTAAATAAAGCTTGGTAAACTTTATAATTCATCAAAAATATAGTTCCTTATTAGAATGGACCATGAAAGTAAGCTAAACCAAATGATTCCAGAATCCTAGATATCCATAAATACTTGTACTTTCAATGCAAAATAAAAAATTATGGAATGTATACATCACTTGTTTAAAGAAATCGTAATGGTATGCCATCTTCAATTATTCGTTCATGATCGGCTTTTAACATTTTCCATTTTTTAACTTTTGTTTTTTTCCTTGATTGAACCTCTATTAACTTTATGCGTGTTGCACATACCAAATGACTATATTGACAACTTATGACATCCGACTGATAGTCTTGAAAGTGAACATGACTATCAGTTTCATGGGTTTCTTGAAAAATTAGCCTTTCAATATGATGAATCATCTTTCATATATAAAACCGTTATCATCAAAATCTTCTAATAACCTCATATTTCCTTCTATGCATCGCATCAAATAATATTTCACGTTTTCAGTGTCATCTACAGGTGCAACCCTGACAAAGACATCTCCTGTAAATAATTTGATATGTTCCAACAAGCAATTCTCATTATATTAGCACACATGCACGTGCCATTAAACTCATCTACTATATATAAATTTGATATATCCAACTTGCAAGTACATCTACAAGTTTAAATATTTAACAAATATATTTTCAAACAAGTGAAACATAAATTACCTTCTCTAACAAGATCAAAAACTCTAACGTCATCAATTGACACTATAGTTTCATCTGATTCTATCTCCTCTGAGCTTGCAAGTGGCATTTTCCCTTTTATATTAAGTTCGGTATGTCTCCAAGCTTTAACATATTCTGCATTTTCATTTTCGCAAATCGCTACGGATTTTGTGTCCTCTATGCAAACTGAACAGAAACATGATTTATTTCTTCTATCAAATGCAAACACATTTTGATAGTGTTTTGTTTTAACTGAATGCACTTTTCACGTCCCATGTATTGTACCGGCCTCATATGGGATTGATCTATTTACATCTTGGTTTCCAACATACCAAAAAAACCTGCACAAGACAAGAAATTGTTAACTTGAAATCTATCAAGAACATTATTGAAGATCATATAAATTTGAACATGTGAATAAAAATATCTTGCATACATGTATAACATGTATATACATACACCTGTGCACATCCCTTGATGGATTATTTTCATGGCTTAACGTCAGTTTTCACCATTCAATAATTTTATGAATGGATTCAAATCGATTGGCATGAGGGTTCATCTGATACCTTCGAAGTGCTCGTTTTACACATGCCCATGCACTGTTGTGCTCTCCTTTTTTATGACCAGACTCAAAGAAATTCCAACAATGTGTAATGTTTGATTTCTTGTGAAGACGACACAACCAATAGAATGATCGTGAATATTTGAATTGACCTGCACATCCATCTGACCATATCCAATATCGATCGAATCTAATCCCATGTCCTTTCAATGAATCATAAAATTTATCAAAACAATGGTGTACATAATGTGTATCGTGTGCTCAGTCATCACTTATATAAAAGTGATATTCTTTAATAACATGTTGATTGTCATTGGTGCTTTTTATGTTATCAACACTATGTTGAGCATGTCTATATAGAATATGGACAAATATAGTGACTTGATCAAAATGATAATATTCACTCTATATTTCTTTTTGTGCAGCGAATGTGTAATTCTCTGCAAAATCAACTACAGACAAAATTGTCCCTGGTGGAAACACTTCACGGGATTGTTTGAATTGTAGGTCTACCCATCGAGCTCTATGTGAATGTTTAGTGTATTTATAAATTTCTTCCTCAAACTTATTCAAAATATATGTTGCACAGATTTTATCTACTTCCAAATTAATCATTTTGGAAGTAACATTTGAAGAATGTGGAGTTGTGTTGTTGATATGTTCATATCTCTTCCAATTGACTGTTATATTAGAAAATGATTGATCATTCATATCAATAGGATACTTTGAGTGAAACAAACTTAGATTTACACGACGATCACATTTCTTTCCACCAACACATTTTTTTTGGTAAAATAATTCATCACCTTCTCTTTCACATAGAATTTCAGATATAAAAGCACGAAATGTGGAAGGAGGAGGTGAACTTGGCCATAAAGTTTTACCAAAATCAAGAAAAAGTGTCATAATATAACTCAATTTTCACATGATAACGACAACAACAAGTGTCATGAACAGTGATGGGTCTAACAAACCATGGTTTTTGTTACACAAATGTATTGATGGAAATTTTAACTTCTTTGTGCTCTTCTTTGAACTTATTGAACAATTCTATTTGTGTCATTGGCAATATATGTTTTGGATGTTCTTCGTATTGTTTTTGTGTTATTTCTTCGTCGCAATACATCCATTGTATGTGGTGAAACACGAGATTCGATCAACCAAAAATTGTGGGCTGATTCTTTAACATTTTATGCAAGTCTATCTTTGTAGGGTTGTCTAGAAATAATTGTCCAACAAGCAAGTTCATCATTTTCATCTATTTGGAATCGAAATTTTCTATGTTTGTACAATGTTTTTCTTGAGGTTCCCATTGCTTTTGCCATGTGTTGTGTCAAACGATATTTTATATTGCTATGTGAAACAACTGTTGTTTGTATCACTCTACGTGCAACACTCACATCTTTTTTTCGAGATTTTCCAAAAGCTTTTAATACACTAGTTATACTGTCAAAGACATTGTGTTTCACCTTTGTATCTTTTGTTGACTTTTGAATACCCAATAATGGTGTAGCTTCTTTTGACTTTTTTTACTTTATTAGAGAGAGTAAAAGTTGAGCTTGTATTGTTACTGATTCATCTTTGAAAAAAGCATTATACATATTCTTAACACGATATCTTATATAATTCTTAGCTTCTTTATTCCCAAATTTGTCAGTATCAACATTTTCTAATATTTCATCATCAATGTTGATAGATTCTCCCACATATTTCGATTTAAAGTTTATATATTAAAAAACAAAACCCAAACATAAATTTACTAAACTATATATAAGTGTTCATCTTATATTATCTAGATTTATATACATAACTATAGGGGATTCGACTTATGCTTCAATTTCAGTTTCAACTATTTCGTCGATGTTATGAGGCAAATCTATTTTTGTTTTTTGAAAAACATCAAATCAAAATTACAATCAATTGTATTTTAAACAATAATTTAAATAAATGAATTCTATACTTTTAATATAGACAATATGTACATGCATACTTGGTTGGACTTCTTCCTGTTGAAAATCTCTATTTATATCATCATCGTTTCTTTCTTCAATATTTTCACATTCTCGTTTCTTTCTTCAATAATGCTCTTTCCTTTGTTCGTTATGGTGAGTTTCATTTTGAGTGCGATCAAATTTTCTCTTGCACCCACTTTTGTTGCCCATGAGTATAGTTTTCTGTAAATTTTTTTAAAAATTTCAGCATTTCAGAATAGTTTTAGAAAAACTTCATTGTCACAAAAATTATTCAAAAATAATATCAAGAATTTTATAAGAAATGTTTTTAAAAAATTACTCTCAAAAAATTCCCTTTGATATAATAAGAAATTTCTTATGAAAGCCTTCACCTTGAAAATAATGTTCAAGTAAGTCTTCACTTTGAAAAAATGTTCAACAAATCATTCACCTTGAAAATAATGTTCAAGTAAGTTTTCACCTTGAAAATTTTTTTCAACAAAGCCTTCACCTTGAAAACAATGTTCAAGTAAGTTTTCACCTTAAAAAAATGTTCAACAAAGCCTTCAATATATAAATTGTTATTCCAATAAACACTTGAACTTCAAAAAAAAAAAAAAAAATTTCAAAACATCAACCACCTTGTTCAAAGCAACGAAAAAGATCTTCCAAGTAGCGAAAAATATGATTCAAACTTTTGCTTATGGGCTCCAAATATGCAAAACTATGAAATGAGCGAGTGAATTGTGTAAAATTGGTTCAACCGAAAATGTATTTATAAGATTTGGCACCAACTGAAACGAAACAACGCATCCCTTCATTTTTTCCTGGCCGACGTAATTCTCTCACCAACCTTTTGGCTGAAAAAACTAATGTTCGACCGAAAAGTGAGGAATCTATTTATTTTCCATGGATTCTGTTAAAAAAATATATTTCGGCCGAACAAAATATGTTTTGGCCGAAAACCTGCAAATGAGATTGTTTGTAGGAACCTAAGAATTCCCTTAAGTTTAATTGAACTTTGGAGGTTGCAGACTCCTGCAAATACTCATAATTTAGTTTCAGAATTGATACCAGCATTTGCAAAATTGAATCTACTTTCAATGGATATAATTTGTTTTCATTTTCATTGTTTTTATCTAATTTTATAAAAAAATCACTACATAATATTTTCAGGTGACATTATGATTCAGTGAAATGGAATATCCATTTCTCTAAAAGTACGTAGTGGAAAATTATGGAAAATTTATATTCAAAATCCTTAAATTGTTCTATTCAAAGGAGTATTTTTAGATTTTACTTTTAAGTAAAAATTAAGATAGATACAAGGTGGGGGAAAACATGTGTTTAAAATATGCAACTTTTTCAGCTTGGTCAACTTCAAAACATTCTAGAAATTATAATATTCATCCGTTAGATTCAAAACTATAGTGATAAGAAAATAGTCTCTGTAGATTGTTGCAGTATATTTCGTTTGTCAAAAACAAAAGTTTAATAATAGATACATTGTTGGGGGGGAACATAACTCATTATCATTCCTTTCATTTTTAAGGAACATATTGTCAAACAATTGCCAAATTGACATATCAAATCTCAATAAAAAAAATTTGAAAAATAGTCAGTAGAAAGCTAACAAAATGCTTCACAAGTTTTTCTTTTACTGTAAAGTAAAATTCTAAATAAAAAAAATACTTTTGTTTACCGGAAGTTGAAGAACTTGTGAAAATATAGTTTTTTTTCTCATAAAACAAGCAAAATGGACACCCATCTTCATGATTTTACCGGACTGTCAACCCTTAGTGATTGATGTCAACCCTTGGAGAAGTTTGGTAGCAAATTTTGGTAGCACAAAGGCATGGGTAAGGGACCCGAGTTTGTTTGATGTATAAATGCATGAATATAATACATGTCATGCCATTTCCGGTGATATGTGGAATGTCACATAACTCCTCACAGTTAGAGAGTTATGGCCATGCAAAGTTGGAGAATCGTCATGAGTTATCTAGAAGCCCCTAGAAGGTCAAATAAGTCAATTATTCTAGAAGCTCCTAGAAGAAGTGTACTAGTCAAATTGATGATAACTAGGAATTAATCATGGGTATGGTTGTTGCATTACAAAAATAATTAAAAATAAATTAGTTGCAACAAGAGGTTGTGAGTAAAGAGAAATTATTTAAGTAATAAAGTAGTCAACGTGGTTGCAAAGATAAATTATTTAAATAATAAAGTGGTTGCAACAAGAAGTGGTGAGTTTACTATTTATGGATAAGTCAAAGTGGTTGCAAGAGAAATTATTTAAATAATAAAGTTAGTTGCAACTAGATGTGGAGAACTTACTATTTGTGGATAACGTAGTTATAAGTGGGTTAGCCCCAAAAAGAAGGAAGTTGGGTTAAGTTGGTTAGAAGGTAACCCCTTGAGGAAGCTACATGAGAGTATAAATAAGAGAGCAAGGCTCTCCTATTAGCACCTATTGAATATTATTGAATGTCTATTTGGTAAAAGGTTTATTGCAGGTACACATTGATACATCAAGTTACACAATATTGAGGAAGTGAAAGATGATTGACAACGAAAGTTTTGGAGTTGCAAAACTACTGGAAAAAAAAACCCTATTTTCTGAGGTGTACGTGGGCTAACAGTACAATAGGGTACATACATACACGTGATAACAATATAATAGGGTGTGTACGTACATGGGTTAGTAGTATAATAGGGTGTGTACACGAGGGTAAAGCCATAAAAACTTGAGAAGATGAAGATGCCAAGTCTCTAGATTCTAAAAGAAAGCTCCCAGGAAGGTCTACAATGATCAGGTACATTAGATATATCCACTCGTTCAAAAGGTATGTCTTATTTCTATGAGTAGTTGGATTTTGTTGTACACATGAGAAATGTTTATGGGGGTTTGAGGATTTTCCCTAGAGAGATTATTGGATGCATGGGACTTACTGTATAAGTCAGATCTACAGAAACACAATGTTGGTATAATCAATATTTATCATTGATACATCTTCGCGTGTTGAGACATAGCTAGTATTCCTTGGTACATGGTTGAGGGTTTTTGGTTGTGATGTGTTAGTGAAGTTGTTGGTTAGTTTGAGGAAGATTTGGTGTAGTACATGGCTGGTACATGTGTGAGTGTTATTGGTGTATCTTATGGTACATTGTGAGAGGATTTTGTTAGTGATCTTGATATATGAATGGTACACACTTGAGGCTACATAACAATGAGGTTTTGGCACATGTTTTGATGTAAGGGTTTATGGTATTTGGATCATGTATTGTGTGATGTATTGATAGAGGACTTTTGTTGGTTACATTGGTATATCTCTTTGGTATATGGTTGAGATACATGTTGGGACATATAGTTGATGAGTTGGTACATACATGACGTGTATGGTATGGTGATGTTGGTACATCTTGATGAGTCGTAGTTTGACTTGTTGATGCATGATTAACACATGTGTGGTGTATTGTTAGAGGTACTTGCTAGTAGTATTGGTGACACATGATTGGTACATGGTCGGTACATGTTTAGAGGCACTTGCTAGTAGTATTGTTTGACACATGGTAAATGGATGATGTAGCATAAATATATTGACATATTAGTAAAACAACATCTTGGTCTTGGTGATGGTTATGAGGTTTTGTGATGTGCATAGTTGATGCACTTGTAATGGTACAGGTTGTGTGAGTGACTGATGTACATGGTTGATAGTACATGTTGATGTATGGTACATGTTTGGTACATGATTAATGCACTTGTTTTGGTACATAGTTGATGCACTTGTTATGGTACATGGTTGATGCACTTGATGGTACAGGTCGTGGTACAGTTTGATGCATGGTATAGGTTGGTACATGGTTGAGACACATATCTTGTGATGGTATGTGGTGATGTTGGATCATGCTTGATTGAGGCATGTGTTTGTTGAACATCTAGTTGAGAGGTGCCTTTGGTATATGATCTGTGTGAGAGGATCTAGTTGAGTATCAGTGATAGTGACACTATCAGTGACAATGGTAGTGACAGTGACAGTAACAAAGGCAACAAAGAGTCAGAGTTCAGAAAGGTGAAAACCCTAGTTCTTATAGGGTGTGCGCAGACTGTAGTATAGACAGGTCACATACATATGTTGGTTGCAGTATAGATAGGGCACGTACATGCGTTGGCTGCAGTATATATAGGTCATGTACCTGTTGGTATTTGTTGGTATAGGTTGACTTCTGGTACATGATTGATTACAGTATTTTGGCACAAGTTGGTTACAAGTTGGTACATGTTTACAGTGATATATTTCACGATGACAGTGTGGCAGTGGTTTCATCATTTGACACTTATATTTCAAGGCTGCAGGATAGGGTGGGGATAGGTGGTTGTAGCCAGAGAACATAGGGGGTTGTAGCTAAAGAATTGGGGAGTTGTAGCTTCCCTCGGGTTGTAGCCTAAAAATAGGGGGTCGAAGCCTCCTTCCAAATGCAACTAGAGAATTGGAATTTGGTGCTTCCTTGAATGTAATTCTTAAAGACATATAAGAAAAACATTTTGTGGTTTTCTCCCGCATTGGGTTTCCACGTATAATACTAGTGTATTGTGCATCGTGTGGATGTGTTTATTATTTTTTATTATGCATTGATGGATGTTAATGTTATATGATGCAATAACATATTAACGATGAACATATGAACATTATTGAATAAGGTAAAGGAATATACATTATGGTTAAAAGGATTAATAAGTGGTATAAATTGTTCAATATTGATTCACCCCCCTCTCTCAGTAATCCAACACATCGCATCAAAGTTTCTTTCCAACAACCTTTTCAACGAATCTTTGGTGGCTTTTTCTGTGTATAGGAAGGAAGACACATCACTAGTAGTGAGAGGATGAATGACCAAAGGTGCATGTGGATGGTTCAAAGGGTACTACTCATTGTCCAATGGATCTGACAACCATGAGACAACTAAAAAGGTAGTGGAGGACATTCACTTCTATAAGAGGATTACATAAGGGGACCCCCATGCCTGAATTATCAAGGTTGGTGCCAAGGAATAGATGAAAGATGTGTGGAATGTCAAGGCCACTACCAAGGAATGGATGGAAGATGCATGGAATTGAACTGCAAAGGCGATCTCTTAGATCTGACAAAGCCCCATGATAGAGCGAACACCCCATCCCTAATCTATCAGGGCTAGTGCCAAGGAATGGATGATCAGAGGGTTAGATGGTTGTCTAACAAGATCAATGGATATGGAATGAGTCATAAGTCACATCAAGACATATATTACATAAGGGGAATGCCTTACGACATAAATTATGTGTAAGCCATTATTTGATAATAATATTTGTGTAATTTTTAATTATAAGATAAAAACAAAATAAATAAATAAAAACTACTCTGCATCCAAAGATAAAATGATTATACATCAAATCATAAACAAAAATTCACTTGTAATTCCTATTGCCCTTGCCGAGAAACTCCCTCCCTCACTAGTAAACCGAAACAACAAATCTTTGTCTGAAACTAACATTGTTAGGCATTAAACTACTAAGAAAAACTAGCGTGCAAATTTGAGCCAAATGAATTTGTTTAATATGTTGGGCAGGGTTGATGTTGATATCTCCGTGCAATTCTAATTCAAGGGCACCAAACGTGGCCAATAATGAGATCTTGGGTTGCCTCTACTGCGTTAGTTGGATGATGAGCTTCTACTTCAATGATGACTTTGCAATTCTCCTTCACGTGATGTCAAAGATAGGATAAGCTCCATATTTCTTTGTCTTATGCATCCATCCCTTTATTCACTTTAGCATTAGCATTCACCCATTTCAAATACTAGTTACGTTGAAGGCATATTTTAAGGGGGGGAAACTCTTTGGTATCTCATTGCACATTAGTTAATACTTACTTATGGTTTTTGAAACCATGCTCACCAACTATCATTCTCTAGTGTTCCACGTTTTTCCCTATCACATGTATCTATCGACCTCCTCAACTCTTCCTCACTAACCTGCTCAACTCTTCCTCACTAACTTGCTCAACTCTTCCCCACTGAATCACTCAACTCTTCCCCATTGACTCCATCCCAAACTTTCATGGTAGGTTGCAAAGTAGATAGTTGAGGAGGGGTACAAAGTGATTTGATGATGGCGGTAACTAGATATCTATGAGTGCTTCCATCACTTTAAGATTGAACCGACCACGTGATCAACACAAAACATGGCAATATTTCATGTGATTACGTTGATCAAAAACTTCTTTATGGCCAATTGCACTCTCTTACACTTATTTCGAAGACAAAATGAAGTCTCTATGTCATTCGCTCGTGAGAAAATCCTATTTACTTGAGGACAACTCCCTTGCTTTCAGCTAGCACCATGATGATTATCAAAAGTGTCACTACACGTTGAAGTTGTCCACTAAGACAAACATATTTGGTGTGCTTCAAAGAAGGAATTAGTGTTGTGAATGTGTTGACTCTACATAGCATTGGCTTCAAATAATTTCTTGCTCCCAAGAGAATTATGATCTAGGCACTTAAAATTAGGGTGAATCTCTGATTCTTGAGGTTGCAGTATAGTTTATGGTTGGAAAAAGAGGTATTTTATTACATTTTTTAGATACAAATTAAAAGATTGATATAATGTTGAAATTATAAAAAATTGTGCACATAAATGGGTGTATATTTGTACAAATTAAAGAGTTCATACCCTTCTTATCAAACATTTAAATGCATGTTTGGGAGATCATCTTAACCCAAAGACACCTTGACACATTCAATTGCTTCATAAAACTTTATTAAAGCAAGATAAATGGACATTCTTCTGTGTATACAATCAACTTCAGCAAGTGTTATACAATCAAAGGGTGGCTGCATTAGTGTAGTGGAAAAATCAAGTTGAGTTTATTTCATTGTTGGAACCACAAAAATGGCCTTTAATGAATAGAGTCCGAAGAAGATCCAAACATGAAAGCCAAAACATAGTATCTGATGTTTTTTGCGGTTGTCTAAAAAAGAGAAACAAGGAGGATATAAAATGTACATAAGAAACAAGCTAGATTCCTGTGGTGGAAGTCTGTGTTGAACTTTCGATCTCAAGATAATTGCAACAGGTTTAAATGGAGAACTGGTTAGTCCAATAAAACTATATAGATTGTTTCCCTTTTAAGTTTGAAACCACAATTATTTGGCTCTATCATTTTGTGCTCACATTATAGGCTTTACAAGTTAAGTTTACAATTTGTCTTTATCTTTTCAATTGGTTTACTTGAATTCAAGGACATAACAAGGCATTTTAAAGCTAATTTTTTTTGCTCGATTGTTTGAGTTGCTTTATTTATCGTTATTGTTTGGCCTTGTTTGCATTCTACTTTTGTTCATGTCTTAAAAATATATAAAAAATTATTTTGTTAAATTAGATTACTTTTAAATGAATATTGTCAAAGTAAATTTATTTTGGCAGTTTAAATCAAAGCGACATTTTATTCTTGAAATGATTTAGGAGTTAATTTAAAACAAAAGAAAAATGTCATAAAATTTTCTAAGCTCTTTAAAATTAGTTGCAACTTTATTCACCAAATAATATAGAAGAAATCAAACTTTCCTCAATTTATTTGCCTCGATATTAATTTAATTTAATTTCATACTTTAAATTATTTACATTTTGCAACACTCAAAACATTATTCTTTTTTTGTTTGCTAGTTTGTGCGTGATTTATGGGACTATTACTCTTGAGTTCAAGTTTTCTTTTTAAAAAAAAAATCAAGTTGGGAATTACATAGAGTGAATATTCAAATATATAATTATTTTAAACTAAATCAACTTTCAAGGTTTTATCTTTTTAAAATAATTTTTATTTTTTATTATAAAATTATAAAAACACACTTAAAATAACCATGCCATTCAACCAATTTGAAAAACTTAAAAACACTTATTTATAACATAATGAATAAGATTTTTCAAGACAATGTTTTTTTTTAAGTTGGTATAAGATTTTGTATTACTTCCTCAAAAACTCCAAACGTATAGAGACCAAACATACATAAACTAGTTGGTCTGCCAAAATGGAAACTAGACCAATTGTTGTAATCATTGTGCTAACCAGTTTATCCAATATCTATAATCTTCAAGTTAGGCTACTTCTTTGAAAATATACTATAATATTGACTACTAGACACATAACAACCTTCCATAATTGAAATACCGCCTACAAACACATCTTGTGAACCAAAAGAAGACCAGTTTGATTTAGACAAAAACACTCTAAGTGTTTACTAACTAGACTATTCCTGCAACTTAAGACACTAAAAAAACCTGGGGTAGAACCGCTCTAATTTCTTGGCCTTAACTTTGGTCCTTTAGAAAAGCCACCTGAAACTTTCTGATTTGAGTTGGTGATCCATGGTCGTCCGCGGGTGTGATGTCCATGTGGTGGACATACCTCAGGTACAGGTTGAACTGCGTTGCCATTCTATCATGCTTGCTCTGTTGGATTTTTTCTATATCTTCTAGGAGTTTCACTATGGTCTCCAACCCACTGACTCAGTGCTGACTATCTTCAACCAAAGTCTTTAACTCCCTCTGGTCCTCCCCTCTTGCTTTGTCTCTATCTGCCTTCACCTTGCCTATCGACATCTTTGTATGCCACACCACCTCGAGAGTCTTGTGGTAAAGGGTTTCTTGGGTGCGGGTTGTCCCAGTGTCTATAATCCAGTCAACCTCCTACTCCACCTGGTTTTTTCTTTTTCCTCTCTTTCGACCTTAAGCTCTTCTTCCCATTTTTCAACTGCTTCCTTACCTTTTTGTGGAACTGTTGAATGGTACATCCAAGCAGCGTCTCGTGATGCATTCTCAATTCTAGTCTTTTTTTGGGAGCTCTCTGGTTGGGAATCCCTGAGCGGGCTGCCTTTCCTGGTGGTATTTTCATACGAGCCATGATGCTAACCACTCTACTCTCTACACCTTCGCCTCTCTCTTTACTCTGAAAACCAGTCTGCCACTTGCTCCTTTCTTATACATAGCCTTTAAGAGATGCAAAGGATCTCTAAGAAGTGGGGTTGGCCAAAACAAAGACCTGTATATAACGACTACTCGCATAATTTCTTGTATCTCGTAATGATCCTACCTTTAAATGAACTCTCCTGGTGAAATGAATACCCGACATGCCTCCTCGTGCCATTATCCTTACTTTGGTACTTCGCCTCCCTCTTCTCCTTCTGTTTGCCATGTGATTTGTCCTATTAGGTACTACCTGATCCTGTGATGAATTGATCTGCATAATGTCCTCCTCGCATTCAACTCTCCTCGCCATTTTATAATTGTTCTCATACCGCTTGTGCATCCCATCAAAACTCCCGACTTTCTCCATACTTCGATCATGTACTTCCAACTGCCTTGCTAGCCCAGTCATGTCAGGTTGAAGCTTGAGGTTTGTGTGCCATGTGGGATGATTCATCTCTCCCATCTGGGTCCCACTCTGGAAACGAGTGTGACTCGTTCCCGTCTATGTGGATGTATTCTTTATTCCTACCACGACAGTCTTGAGCAGCCAATTATTCGCAGTCTGTTTTGAGTGGTCCCACTGGGATCTGTGTCCATGCCATGTCCAACAACTTGTCTTCCTAGTTCACTCCCTCATTGACTATCCTATCTGCCAGGGCATTTACAATTTGTCTCACCCACCTGAAGTCAATTGAGAATAGAGTTTGCAAGTACCTTTGTATTCTTTACAATATGTGTGCGAGGCGTTGGTGCGTTATTATCTTGCCAATTTTGGTACCACATTGTATTCTTCTCACTGTTCCTATGATCAGAGTTGAGTCTCCTTCCACCGTTACATTGACAAGGCCTTCTCTTACCAATATTTCCATCCCTTGTTCCAGTGCAAAAAATTATGTTGCATTGTTGGTAGTGTTTCCCACACTGGTGGCACATAAATGTATATTTTTTCCTCCTTTGTCACAAATCGCCCCTCCCGCTCCAGCCCTTCCTGGGTTTCCCTTTGATGCCCCATCAAAGTTTAGTTTCAGGAAACCTTCCTAGGGAAGGGTCCAAGTTATAGCTCCGCCATGGACCTGTTGATCTTGGTGAACAGGTAAGATGAAACTCTGAGTATCCAACTATAAATTTTGTAAAACTTGAAGTTCTCGGGATGAAGGGTTTTTTGTTGTAGAGTGAAAATTCTAACTCGGGACTGTCTCCCTTAGTTGATTTTTGATGGAATCTATCAACTTAATGGTTGGGAGGGATTCTTTCTGGAAAATCCTTATGTTTCTTTCCTTCCATATTTATTGCCCAAATGATGAACTCGGGAGTTAAGCCCCAACATAGGTTTACAATTTCATTTTCGGTGTATTGTACTCTCTAGTTCCTCAGGGTAGCTCTGATGTATTCCCTTACTCTATCGGTTTGGCGATACAAGATAGATACCCAGTCCCATAATTTTGTTATGTAAGGGCAGCCATCCAATATATGGTTTAAAGTCTCCTCTTGTCCTTCACAAAGGTGGCATCTTGAGGGGCCATTGAAACCTTTTTTAACTAGATTCTCCCACGTTAAGATTTTTTTATGAAGAACCAACCACATAAAGATTTTTATCTTCGGCCAGTGTGGAAGATTCCAGAGTCATTCCCAATGGGGGTCTAGGTCTCGCTGATCATGTCCCACTATATAGTGTCAAGCCTCTTTTAGGGTAAATTCGCCACCATCTCTTCTGCCCCATCAAAGTTGGTCCTCCTCCTTTGAACACATAATCTTTCTTTTTCATAGTTCTTCCTCTAACTCTTTAACCTCCGAGGAGTTCTGATTTATGTTTTGTGGGAGAATTGGATCCCAACCTCTCCATTTTGGATTTCTTTCCCCTTGTTTCCAATATTGATACACCTTTACTTTTCCCTAACCTTGTAACTCTTGCTTGATTACTGTTGTGTCTTGATTTTCCAATCGGGGTTTTTATTGCTATGCATCCTCCCAGAATCGAGTTGTTTGTCCATTTCTAATCTCCCAGAAATAGTGTTCCTAAACCAGACTCTTATTTTTCCATGCCAAGTTCTAGATGGTCGATCCCTCCGCTGCTCCTATGAAACGAATAAGGTCTTGAGGGTTCCACCCTGGGGCATATTTATCTTTCCAAAAAGTAGCCCAGAGGGTTGAACCATCTTTCACCCATATCCACCAAAGTTTTGCACCATAAGCATCGTTTGTTATTTTTGAGTCTTGCAAACCTAGACCTCCTTTGTGTTTTGGCTAGCATAGCTTTTCCCAAGCCACTAGCACCCATTTCTTTTTGTCCTCTGCTCCTCTCCATAAAAATTTCCTTTGTATAGTTCTAATGCTCTGTAAAATCCCTGTTGAAGCTAGGAAGACTGAAAGTATATATGTTGGAATTGCTTGTAAAATTGCCTTGGTGAGAACTAGTCTGCCTTCCAAGTTTAATGCTCGATAGGTCCATTTTTTAACTCTGTCTTGTAGCTTATTTATAATACTTTCCCATGCATATTTCTTACCTACTTTATCCGTTAGAGGTACTCCAAAATATTTGGTAGGTAAGGTCTTCCTCTCGAAACCCAAGATGTTAGTGAGGTTTCTTTGAATTGCAATATGTGTATTAAAGAAGAAGACCATGGATTTGGAGTGATTAATCTTTGTTCCAGAAACTTCTACAAAGTCATCTAAGATTTTATTATAAGTTGTTGCCTCTTTGACTGTCGGAATTCCATGTAACATTGATTCATCAACAAATTGTTGATGCGTGGTTCGAGGACTATCTTCATGAGGTTGAAGGCCTTTTATTTTTCCTTCTAAAGTTGATGCTTTGATTGATCTACTTAAACCTTCCATCATGATTATGAACAAAAGGGGGATAAAGGATCCCCTTGTCTAATTCCCCTTGAAGGGTAGAAAGGTTTAGTTGGGGCTCCATTGACCAAAATTGAGAAGCTAGTCATGGACACCATAGCCATTACCCATTTTATCCATTGATCATCAAACCCATAGGCTTCCAAGGTTTTTTCCATATAGTGTCAGCTTAGTTTATCATAAGCTTTAGCAAAATCTAATTGCATTATCATGCCAACTTTTTTCCTACTTTTTAGCGAATGGATTATTTCATGGGCTTGAATAATATTGTCTAAAATTTGTCTGCCTTCCACAAAGATCGATTGTTCCTTAAAGATAAGAATATGTACAAGGGGTTTCAGTCTGTTTGCTAAGATCTTGGAGATTATCTTGTAAACCACATTACAAAGAGGTATTGGTTTGAAACGATTTGGAGTTCTAGCTTCATTTTCTTTAGGGATCAGGATAATGAAAGTTGAATTCAGAGATTTGAGAATAGAAGAAGATCATCTAGTGTCCTCAACTATATCACAGATGTCATGTTTACCACATCCCAGCAGGCTTTGAAGAAATCCACCGTAAAGCCATCAGGTCCAGGGGCCTTCCCATTAGGCGTCTCTTAGACGACTTGGTCTACTTCCTCTGGTGAGTTTGGTTTTCTTAAATTCTGATTATGTTCTTCTGTGACCAATCTCGAAATGTTCCTTAGAATTATTTGTATGGCCTCTGATCGATCAACTTCGGGTTCTTTGGCTATGTCCTAAAAGTGGTGAACTAGAGCATTTTCAATCTCCTTATGTGATTCTAGTTCTTTGCCTTCATGACCTTTGATTTTCAAAATCCTGTTGTGATTTCTGTGGGCTATTGTCGATTTGTGGAAGAACTTTGTATTTTTCTCCCCTACCTTTAACCACTGAACTCTTGATTTCTGTCTCCATAAAATTTTCTCTTGTTTACATATTTTTTCCCATTCCTGATGAAGTTGATTTTCCTCCAATTTCTTCTCTTCATTGTATCCATCCTGTATGCATGATTTTTGAAGCCTTTCCATATTTTCTTCTAGATCTTTTTTGCTTTACTGATATTCCCAAATATTTTTTGATTCCACTGTTTTATTTGGTTCTTAACATGTTTAAGTCTACCTTGGAGTCTCTACATTTTTGTTCCCCGCACTTGGATATCCTCTATCCACTAGAGTTTGATTTTCTTCTTGAAGGATGGGTGGTCCAGTGAGAAACTCTCAAATCGAAAGGGTCGATTTTTTGGAGTTCCTTGGAAGTTTGCTTCTAGTTGTAATGGCCAATGATATGATCCTCCCCATGGTAGGATGTTGCCTTCCATGTCAATACCTTGCATTATTATTGATTCTGATATTAAAAATCTATCAAACCTCGACGCCATCTGGCGATGCGAGGTTCTCTTATTATTCCAAGTAAAAGTTCCATTACAAGTTCTGATATCTACTAGGCTTGCTTTTTCTATAAAGTCAGAGAAGACCTTAGCATCTCTATCTAGTATTCAAAATTCACCTTTCTTTTCAGCCAAGGTCACAATTATGTTGAAATCCCTTGCTAAAATCCAATGAGAATTCATGTGCCAAGCTATGAGGTTTTATAAGGCTACTATCATTCTCTTCTTATCATCTCGGAGTTGGGGACCATACACATTGGTAAATATGACCTTGTCCAGAGTTCCTATTACTTGCAATTCCACTGATAAATAAAAACTGGTAGCTTTAGCCGAAATCAATTTAACTATTTGTGGGTTCCATAGGGTGAGAATCCCCCTAGCTGTGTTTTGACTATCTATATCTAAAAATTGGTACTTATTCCAAGTTTTCCTACTTATTTGTACCAAATTTTCTGTTATACATTTAGTTTCATGAATAAAACAAATATCTGGCTTTTCCATATTTAACTTATTTTTAAGATTTTTATGTTTCCTAGGGCTATTCAAGCCTCTTATATTTCATTTTTTAACCTTCATTTTAAAATAGGCGGGGGAGAGGTAGGTAACACCAACTTTATCTTATCGGAGTTTATCAGCAACGCCCCCAATTCTTGTAGCACAACACTATTTGGTTTTCTGCTCTTCTTCCTCTTGGTTTGTTTTGGTGACTGAGGTTGTTAAGTGTCCCCTGATTTTATTCCTAGGTTGCCTATCTCTCCATACATGCGATTGATCCCTCTGGGTCTTTCCTCCTCCCTCATTAAGAAGAGATACTGAACGTGATCCAGTTGATCCGGAGGGATGGTTTCTATACCTTTTTTTTCCCATTGGTCCAAGATATTCTAAAGGTCGATCCCTTCCCTTTCCATGATGTCTCGAAGATTTGGGTCCTCAATACCGACCTCACTGGGTGTCATTTCTGAATCTCCATCGCCTTCCTACATCAGGGTAATTACACCAAGATTCTAATCCCCTACCGATCCATTGGACTCCTTGAAGGTCCCCTTAGTTGGATAATTTTCCTTTAGCATGTTTTCTTCCATACTTTATGTTTCTTTCTCCCCTTGCTTCTCTTGGACTTTACCTTCTTACTAAGTTTGATTCTTCGCTAGGCCTTCAAAGCTATTCTTTGTTTCTGGAGTTCTAGCAGGGGAAGTTTTATTTCAATGCCTATTTCCCCTGCTTATATAGATTAGTCGAACAAAACCTTCTGCATCTTGAGGTTGCTTTGTTTTTGCTTGTTTAGTTGATTTATTCAAAGGGAATTCCCTATAGAGATGCCCATGTTCATGACATGTCCTACATCGAAATGAGATCTGCCCATAATCAATGTTTTGAATCCATTCATCATCCCTAAATTCCAAGCATATTGCTTCTGGGAGTTCTCTTGAGACATCCATCTCGATACATATTCTTGCAAACGAGGTGTATTTTCCTTTTAAGGTGGCGTCTGAGGCCTTGACAAATTTTCCCAAATTATTCCCTATTTCCTCGAATGTGGATGGTAGCCAATAGTCTAAAGGCAGAGAATAAACCTTGATCCAGACTGGCACACACATGAATGTTTCCTTTTTCAGTGAGAAATTTTCTTTCCAGGGTCTCATATAGAGCCCAACTGAAGCATGAAAGTAGGGACCACCTTCAAATACCTTGTCTCTATCCTCTAAATTCATAAAGACAGTTGTAAAAAACCCTTTGGATCCTAGGTGTAGGTCCACCTCTCTGCATGGCTTCCAATGGAATTTGATCCAACTTCTCAAGACTCTTTATGTTGGCCACAGGCCCATAAACTTGTAGATCAAGGCATGCATCCTCATTTGATCTCTATATTCTTGTGTTTGCAGGTCTTCTAGAATCACTTTTGGGATCACTGTCATTTTTGGCTTGCATGCATTATTCCCTCCCATCCCCATTGGTTGTGATGGGTCTGTCGCCTTGCCTTGATTCACATTGTTCTCTTCTCCAACCTAACCTTTGTTCTCTTTCCCATCCTCTCTGTGCAGACTTGACATTGACCTTGATGCACCCAATTGTAGGATCTTAATACCCCCTCTGTGTGGGACCTTACCTCTGTCCACCACTACTTTTCTGTAGGAGGGAGCTCCGCTCCCTCCCCCTTTGAGTACCATGCAAATTGCTTGAAAAAACCTGCAACATGTGACAACTGTAATCACCGCTCCCTTCCTCCATTCAGAGTGCCATACTTACACCCACATTAAATCACAATTTCAAAATCTTTTTTCAAGACAATATTAAAATTGTTATAAATATTAAATTGATAATAATAATGATTTTATGATGATACCATTTTTACAAAATGATTAAGAATTTTGAAAACTTAAAAACTATTACTTATAACATAATGCATAAACCTATTGAAGACAAACATTAAATTTTCATAAATATTAAATTGACAATAGTGGTGATCTTGTGTTGATACCATTTTTACGAGACAATTCCAAATAATTTAGTGATAATGATGACGATGATGATAATAATAATAATAATAATCTATTTTTAAAGTCATGTCCATGCTAGACACTGAATTGGTGTATGAGACCCCTTTGTTTGTGGGACAAGGGACCCCCTCCATGCAACGATTTGACTGCTAAATTCTACAGAGGTATACATACCCTATCCCCCTCTAGATTTGAACCTGCGAACTCTAAGGAGGAAACACGTGTTCTTAACCATTAGGTCCACTTAACCATTAACATCCACTGAGATCAATTGATCTATCAAACCTTGAGAAGGTAAGAGATTATTTTGATTTCTTTAAAATTGTATTTCTATGCTCAAAAAGCATTGAGAGAAGTGTTCCAAGATCACCATAGTTTTGATGACTTAGGAGATTAGGAAGGTTGGTAATGTGGACAATATTTTTAAATTTGGATCTAATATGGGTACATGTAGGGCAATTCAAGAGGAAGTGATTTTCATCTTCTACCCACTTATTGTCACAAAGGTGATAGATTCTCTCATTCCATGGTGTTTTGAGAGTTGTCCAACGCCCAATTTCACTATGTAGCTTGTGAGAGTTTCTTCTTATTTTAACAATGTTGATTTTTTTCTTTGCACTATAATTTTGATCTTCTAAATTAGGGTTGACCACCTCTTTGTAGTATTTTAATTTCCTTTTCTCCATTAATTCTTTATCACACCACATTTTCTCCTTAAATTCAAAAGTGATAATATTTGTAATATTATCGATATTTTGCATGATGGCTTCTTCTTGTATTCCCCAATGATTTAGCCAAAATTTGACATCATTATGCCATCATCGCTTGAGCTGGTGGTGGTTTTGGCTAGAGTTTGAAGCAATTTTGGGGAGCCTCTTGTCATGCATGTCATTTATCTTGTTCTTGTACGATAGGTATCCAATCATAGCAATGCTCTCAATGGGGGAAATACTTGCTTCTATGAGGAGGATACGATAAGGTGTATTGCCCACAATTTCGAGATTATAAGTTAAAAAATTCTTTTGGATATGTTCTATCTTTCTCCAAGATTCTCTAGATATACTGCAACCCCAAACTTCACATCCATATAAGATAAATGGAGTGACGAGAGTGTTAAAGCGAAGTTTTTTTTTATCCCAAAGCCAAAGGTCTGATTTACAATTGTTTATGAGCCCATAATAAGCTTTACATCATCCATTTATCCATTTTTCAACACTATAGTTCCAATTGAGCTTGTGGTGGATATTGATTTCAAGATACTTGTGTGAAGACACTTCCTCTAAGCTATTGTTGTCATAAACAAAAGTATCATAGGTGATCCTTTTGGATTTAATTATCATAACCTTTGTTTTGCCAGTGTTCACAGTCATGCCCATGGTAGAGGAGAAGTCCTTGAGGGTTATTAGTTGCTTATCCAGGTCATAGGGACTCTTTTCCATAAGAACAATATAATCAACATAAAGAAGGAGGATGATGACTATACTAGCTAGAGTCAGACCAACATAGCCTACGTCCTCCCAACAATCTTTTAACTTTAATAAATATAGATACCAACATTAAAAAAATATTTTTCTTCATAACAATATGATGAACTTTTGTATATTAATATACAAATTTGTAAAAGACATTTTGACAACATTTAAATAATACAATCAATTAAAAAAAATATATACAATTTCAATTTTTCTTTCACAATTTATTGTGAAATAAAAAATCTTTTTTTTCCTATTTCATTTTATTTTCAAACAATTAAAAAAATCCAAATCCAACCCTTACCTTTTATAATGTATCAACCCGATTTCCTTTCGTCGTTTCAATTTATGCCATGTCAACTTAACAAATTGCAATATCCTTGTAGTACCTCGTAAATGCATTTCTGACGCACATTAGAAAATCATATTTCGCCATCCTGTCATGCTATTGGGGGCCACCATACACGTATATTTGACTTTATATGCATGTGTATAAGCACATGCAGATGGTTGTATACTGGACATGTTTCTTTACCTGGTTTCCAGAGATAGTTGATGGAGATTACAACTTCCCACAAATTGTTATTACACCGTTATTGATGGAGATTATGTCAAGTTTGTTGCAGTCAACAGCCTGCACAAAACCCACTTCTTTTCTCCACTTTAACTCTCGGAACTTGGGCAGAGCCAAGAAACTTGAGAAATCCCATTTCGGAAGCGAAAGCTTGAGAATCCATGTGAAGTTAGAAGAAAATGGAACAATAGCTACTGCAATAAGTGCAGCAGGCCCTGCAAGCAGCGTTGTGGAGGGGAAGACTTCATCTCTGCAGAAAGAAAGGGAGGGGACTTCATCTCTGCAGAAAGAAAGGGAGGTGACTTCCTCTAAGTTTTGCAGAAAATTTCAAAACCCAAAGTGGAAAAATGGTACTTGGGATTTCCAGCAGTTCTCCAAAGATGGCAAAGTTGATTGGGATGCTGTGATTGATGCTGGTAAGACCTTAATTCTAACTCGTTCCGTTAGTTTTATTTTAGTGAAAATGGAAACTTTTCTTTCGATTGCATGCAACAATAAAACCAAATGGGTAGTAGTAAGCTCTGAACCCATTTCAGAACTGTTAATGGCTCACTGGTTAATAATGGCGTGTCAGGGAAACGATGGTTAGAATGTGTGTGTGCATTATGTTAACAACATGTAGTGCTGTGAGCTCAATACAGGACTAATTATCTGTCACTGGTTAGCTCTGGTTTGCATGGCAACCATAGTTACAAATATATTTGTGAATTTAGCTCACAATACATAGGATTCAGGACATACATTCAACAGCTACAAGAGAACAAGCTTCGGTGCATATTGATGGGAGCATTCAATATTGTACACCAGCAAATATAGGCAACTGCATAACATAACAAAATGCATCTGTCCACTAGTGCTTTCAAGGATCTATGATTTATCAGTTTTAGCACATTTATCTCATCATCTACTAATGCCATACAAAAATGCTTGAAGAGAATTCAGCCCTCAAGAGAAAAATTCCATCACAGTAAACCATTGGTGCAGCGATTTGGGTTTATTAAACCAGATCTAGGCTTAAATCTGAAGGAAAGATGCTAGATCTAAGAAATTTCCTAAGAGTCCAAGCAAAGCCATATGAAAGACACTCAAAATGCAAGCCAACATAAGATTTAAACCACCTTAAGGGAGCGGCCTGCAATAAAAATCCCAAGTTTACTGCAAAACATTGGAGTGTTGGTACAACGCAACTTGGAATGAGCAATCTGGATCAGAAATTAGAACCTTATGAAACCCTAGGTTGCTGATAAAACAAAGTTTGAAAGGGAAAAAATTAAATTGAGATGGCTAAGAAAAGAAAGGAAAACCCTAGGTGCCACCATTGGGCATGGAGTCTAAACTAATTTCTTGAGTAGATGTCTCTTACCTTGATTGTTGAAGTCCCCACACATCTTTAGAGAATGCTTGGAAAGCATCAAGCTAGGAATTATGAGCTAAACAAGATTCACAAGAAGGTTAAACTAATTCTAGATTCAACCTAAGTATTGCAATCTTTGAAAAATCAAAGCATAAGTCTAGGGTAAGAAATTAAAACCCTATGATATTCCATCTCAATACTAAGACCTAGCTTTAAAATTTCACCAAGAAATAAAATAGAAATTCATCATACCTTATTTGCATTGTTTACCTTGCAATAACCCTTTCCTCAATGTCCTTTGCATGCCCAAAACCCTCTATAATCACCCTAGAGCAATATACTCAAGAAAGTAGAGAAGAAAACACACCAATATTGAGCAAATAAGCATTTTCATTCCATTTCCAACCATGCCAAATGAGAGTGACGCCCTCCTTAAATAGGTAGAGGCCTTCTCAAAACCATACATAGAAAACCATGAGCTACAATGAAACCATGTGCTAGAATAAAACCATGAGCCAATACCATGTCTTGAGTGAAAACCATGTGAGAAAACCACTAGAAGTTATAGCAAACTCCTAAAAGCTAGGGCACCCTCCTCAAAGTGAGCAAAACTCCAACTAACTCCACATGTGTGGTCCATGGAGGAGAGAGAAGAAGTGCACCCTTCCTTTAATTGAGCTAACAACCTTTTTGTAGCATGTGTGAGGTCAAAAAGGGGTCAAAAACATGATCGCCCTGCAACTAACTCCTCTTTTCATGCAACAAACCCTTCACATGTGTGAGAATGGGTCAAGATGAGGTGTGTCCCTTCTAGAAGCTTCTAGAGGTCACACATGTGAGGGAGGAGAGAGAAAATGCACCTTTCTAGAAGGATTTTCACATGTGCCAATAATACAAGTCTATGTGGCTCATACAATGCTCCAAATGCTGACAAGTGTACAAATTGTTGATGTGGACACTTTGGTGATGATGTGGCATCCTTGTCATCATCCACTATGTTGTCACGGGTCCCAATGCAATGTTGTGGATCCCAAGAAAATTTACACGAATCCCAATGTACGTAGATATGGATGAATACAGGGACATCGATCCCAAGGCGATGTCACGGATCTCAAGGCATAGTGCATGGATCCCAATGTCGAGCACCCACCTATAATGATGCATCAAGCTTCAAAACAAGTCATTAGTTAACAAACATCAAGTGATATCCTCTAACAACAACTTAGCATAGGTTAATTTTATAAATTGCCTAAGTTTACCATGGCGGGACAACTTTACCTCGATTACATATGTCAGTTTCCTTAAAAAAGGTATTTCCTAAGTAATTTGGTTAGAGATAGGTAAATTTGATGAGTAATTGATGGAAAAGGAAGGGAAACTTTATGTGTTGATCCTCAAAGCCATTTTTAATGATGTATAATATCTTTTGTTGGTCCAACTAGCCTTTTTGAGCTAGGAATCTTCATTTTTTGTACTTGCAAGCCTTTGAGAGGGAGCTTTGCTTAGAGTTATGACCTTGACACCTTGAGAGGGAGGGAGCTTTACCGCTTTTTGCATGTTTCTTTGATTTTCTTAGTCCATTTTCTTTAGATATGTGTTTTTATCATAGGACCCTGGGGCTGGGCCTTTTTAATGAGGTGGCATAACTCTAGCCTTAGTATTTTTTTCATTTTTTAACATTATTACTTTTCACCTCTATCCTTTTTGGCTTTATTTTTTATTTTGGCTTACACTTTTCTTCATTTACACCTTGTTGGATGACATTTGATAAGTCAAACGTAAGCAGGGATAGTATTTTTTATGGACGAGATAGTAGTGAAAGGGAAAGGATGGAAAGTGTTAGATGTGGTTAGGATATGGATACGCTATTCAACCAGATCACCTGTAGTACAATTAGTCCTAAGTTGAGACAACATTTATCTAAGGACAATTATGACCCCCCATGGTATAACGAGACAAAGTGACAAAATTATTAATGTTAAGAAGTGTTATAATATCTAACCAACGTTTATTATTTTCATGACAAGGTTAGAAACTGTCACACCACTTCTAAGCAGTGAAATCATAGAATATGAATTGAAAGAAGCATGAAGTACCATCTGTGCAAGCACATATCATCTGAGGTGTAGAGCATAGGAGAGGATATACCATGGTAGAGTCATCTAAAAGATCCGAAGGATGATATAAGGCTGGAAGCACTGGAAGGTCAGGCTGGAACTGGCATATATGAGTAGGAGAGCTCATCCAAGCAGCATCAATGCACCCCTAAGAGGGTGGTTTGGAAGTAGTTGCCCTTGAGGGGGCAACATTTGGCTCCTGCTCAGGGACATGCACTCTCAGAAAAAGAGTGTATGAGAACTCCAAAATCTCATAGTAGACCTATAGCCTACATGCATCTAAACTTGGGGTAATATGAGAAATAAGGCAATTCTACCACCGTGGTTAGACTACCATCAAAACTTTGTAGAAATAAAAATCTTCTAAGTCTAGGAAATAAAAGCATGTACAAAAACATGTAACTATTCTAAGGTAAATGCTTGAAAAGAAATTTATTCTAAGTAAAGCATAAATGAAAGGAAAGAAAACACACAAGCATTCTAAGCTAATGTTCAAAAGAACTTATTCTTTCCTAACCTACTAGCTAAGTGAGAGATGTGGCTACTAGGTGAAGTCAAAGATCCAATGCAACAATCTGAGGAAATTATCTACAAGCTGAATCTTTCCCTTGTTTGGTTATGAACCAAAACAAGGACATATGAAAGATTATGTGGACATCAAGGAGAATTTTGGTCACTCCTAAGTTTGGAACCAAAGTAAAAGTATAATCATAAAATCTAAGGCCCAAACTATACCAAGGTTGAGTAATACCTCTACAAACTTCCTCCATCCAAAGATCAATAGGGATAATATAATCATAGGAGTGAGTCAATCCATTGACTTTACTTGTAATCTCACTGAGACAATTAATTGCGAAGTTCTAGGGTCACTTTCCATTTCTTACGTGTACCTAGTGCTCATTCCAACCATGGACTGCAACTATAGTGAGAGCTTGACAACCATGCACTAATTCCATTCTAACCTGCACAATCTCAATTGGATGGATAATGTTGCATGTATGCATTAGCTTTCCTTAAGTTGCATTCTTCATAGTCCCATCTCCTTATTTTTGTTGTCATTTATTATAAGTGAAAAACATGACAAAAATAGATTCCAAGTAATTTGTATGTGTTTTCGTCTTGGCATACATTGGTTTCCTTTTGAATTAATCGCTTTGAAGATATTCTTCTTCTTGGGGTTATAGTAAGGCTAACTCTGACTACCTTAAGTTATGCCACATTCCTTATCATGTATTGTGCATTAATTATTTCACTATTCACCTAATTATCACATTTCCAAGCTTGTTAGGCTAGCTTGACTAATTGAGTACTTTGAGCTTCATGCAGGGGGTCTTGGGGTCAATCCCCTGGGCTAGCTGTCTTTGTTAAGTGCCCCACTCGATGACCCTATCGGGTCAAGGAAATAATCAATATCATTTGGTTTACACTAGGTGCCATCCGTAAAATGCGGGGAAGTGCCTGAGGGTTTCTCTTTAAGGTTGTCCTTGGAATTTTTTTTTATCACATTTTCCATATTAAACCCCTTTACAATTACATAGTCAAATTATATCTTTTTTACATATCAATGTTTCCTGCATCATGTCGTAAACAATATTACATACCATTGATTGCAGTAGTCATAAAATATATATTGATAGTTGTTACTTGCCAAACTTACACTCAAGTGATAAAGTCTTGAAACACGAGTGCAACCCTCGGAGACCTTAGGAAGGTCGTCCACTGTCACCATAGTGACTCTTCCTCTCACGTTAGGTTGGCTCTCCTCCAGCACAAGGGGGTATCCTTAAGTAAAGTGTAAGATGAACTTTAGAAATAAATGGGATGGTGGACCAAGACCAATGTCAATCCAATGGGTAATGGAGTCAAGGATATACGAACAAAAGGGTTTGAATACTATGGAGAGGACATAGTCAAGTGTACACTGATGTGCCATGACTCGTCTAAATAGATTTTCAAGTTATACAAGGCTAAGTGAGAGCCCTATCAAGATGCACCGTTACAATCATGAATTTACAGCCAAGAAAATAATGTGCAACCATAAATAGTGAAGGAACAACTATAACATGAAATCATAAGTAAAGAGGACAAAGTAGGACAACATTCTAAAGAATGAACAACCCAACAACACATCACATCTTCAATTACAATCCCATAAGATCAAGTGAGCCATTAACATGTGCCACAACCAATCTGAAATTACAGCAGAAAATTCCCCAACATTTAAGGTTACATCAAGGACTAGGGAGGGTTTACAACCTCTACCCTACTCTCTTCTCATTATGTAGAACTGTCCTCTTTCCAGCATCAAATAAAACGGCTACCCTTGCATAACCTAATCATCCACAAAAAAGAGAAGAGAAAGATGAAAACCTCACATATGCTCTTGCCCCTTGACTTCTTCATCCAAAAATATGTTCAACTAGGCTTGGGAGGGGATCTCCTCACAAATCCAACCATGAAAGATGAGTGAGAGGGCTGCTCTTTGTATAGAGCTAAGGTCAATCTCTCTTACAATAAAAAATAATAAGTGAATCCTAGATCTACTTTCTTCTCCTAGAAATAATAATGAAGTACCACACAAGGGAGGGTTTTAACATCCTTTGCCATGTGTCATCTTTAGAACAAAATCACCCTCATGGGAATGACCTTTCTTTCTTAAAATCTGTTCCACTAGCTTCATTGGACCTCCTCCATGCTGTCCTAGATCTACTTTCTTCTCCTAGAAATAATAATAAAGTACCACACAAGGGAGGGTTTTAACATCCTTTGCCATGTGTCATCTTTAGAACAAAATCACCCTCATGGGAATGACCTTTCTTTCTTAAAATCTGTTCCACTAGCTTCATTGGACCTCCTCCATGCTGGCCACTCCTCAATTAGGCTAACAAACTTTTTTAAAAAGTGTGTCTGATGAGGATCTCCTCAAATAATGTGTAAGGATGGTCAATGGTTGTTAAAACAACCTCCTCAAGATGGGGCGACCTCAAACTATGTGCAAGAAATGTGAAGCCATGTGCATAGCCCCAAATCTTCTTCAAACAAGGATTCCAATGAGGCGTGCTCTAGGGATATGTGCAAGGGATGGAGTGCTCCTCAATGTGACCACCTCCGATGCCTCTTAAAATAACAATATGCCAAATGAAGGGAACACTCTACAAGATAACGTTAATTATCCTTGTTTGGTGTTTCCTATATCCTTACATACAATATGCCATAAACTCCTCACACAAAATTGCCACATGCTATATTCCTATAGAAGACACTTCCCATAGGGGACCTTTTAATAGCCTCCTATTCAAAGACAATAGCAATATTCAAAAAAATAAGGGAGCTCTTGTAACACCCCGTTTTCCCCCAGTATGTAATTACAAGTTATGAACGAAAGACTATGAATGAAAGACAATATATTACATTTCTGTTTAATGAGAGTTGCTAGCAAGCTGACTCAACGATGCAGCCTTGAAGTACTAGCCATGATACCTCTAGCGGAAAGTTGGTGAGGGGTTTGGGAATTACCTTACCTATCAAAATATTTTCTTGATTTAATTCCCTCTTTTCCTTTTTCCAAAGAGATCAGTTAATGTAGAGAGGCCTAGTAGTTGAGCCACCAACTCCCCACCTTAATGGAAGCATGGGGGGAGGGGTAGGACAGCTGAATATTGTCAGCCTCAGGTATGACATGGTACTCACCTCGTTCTGGGAGAAAACCCACAAGTGTCTTTGGGAAGAAGACAAGAAAAATAACATGTGGTTGGAAAACTACATGGGATGCATGCAGAGAGACAAGAGAAAACCTAAGAGTTTTTCCCTGGTGGTATCGTGGCTTGGCACATGGGTGGTCAGACTACAGACATTTGTTGCATCTGAGCCTAAGGTTGGGTGGAAAGGCGTACACCCTTAGTCAGTTGGCTTGGTAGATCATTTATATACAGATAAGTCTCACATGTACACTCTGGTATGCTGTAAATGATATAAACATGTTGTGTTTGTATAAGTCTCTCTTGTGTTTTACCGAGTTTGTAAGGACATATGTATCAATGTAAATTGTATGAAATTGTATGGCCCATTGAGTAACTCTGAAAAGAAATGAAGCAAATATCCAACTTAGTAAATTCTTGTATGCTTGGTATTATTGCTTAGTGGTAGATGCCTTTCATGAATTTGGAATTAATAGAAAGATGTTACACCTTGTGTTTTAACCAAAGTGTTCCAGGTAGTTTATGATTGACTATTGGACTGTAAATTTTGATTATGTCCCTAGTTCGAGTACCCTGAACGAATGTGAAATTTGTAATGGTATAAGTGATCAGATGTCCCCTAACAGATGTCCCCTAAAAGTCCTCGAGTAATAATGGCGTAGGGTAGGGTAGAGGAGGCCATGATCCCTGTAGGTTTCCTAATTGTGAAATAGGAGGTTTGCAGGAGGCAAAATCTCGATTGGATGTCCAAAAGGAATGTGGAACAGATGTGTCCAGAAATCAGTCTCAAAACCAGAAGAAAACCTTACGCAAATCGACAAGAAATAGTTGTCGTTGGATTGACGAGGAGGCTAAACAGCAGTCGCCCGATTTTCACCGTAGGTTGGGAGATTGGGAGGCATATACATTGTGGCATAAACATCCGTCGATGGCTTGGTGGGGCTGAGTTCCCACGCAGGATTACACCCTTCTCCTTGTAAACGAGAGAGTAGGGATGATGTCAGGGTGACAAGGAAGCCAATGTGTCCTGAAAGGTGATACGTGTCGGCATTTGGTCGTCAACGAGACGAGTGTGGGCCCTGTCGAGCTAAAACCCTTGCTCAACACCTTTAAGTTTCAGCTGTCAAATTTGTGGGCCAGATGATCTCAGTCGTAGATCCTCCGTGTTAATCTTAGGAGGGAGTTTAACGCCACGGGGCACCGGAGTACCGGACCTCTGGAGGCTTTTCTTTTGGAATCCGAATTCCTCGGTGGCCCGGTGGAGTAAGGTTCCAGCGCCTAGTTCCAACCATTTTCTTGCAAATGGGAGAGTGATGTCATCGTGACATATCATACCCACGTGGAGGCCAGCGTACCAGAGGATGATACCTGTCAACAATAGGTTGGTGCAGGGAAAGTGTGGGGCCTTGGGTTGGGCGTAAGTCTAGGATCCCCGCCTTTAAATCACAATCGTTGGATCTAACTATCGAGAGATCTTGGCCATTGATTTCCCCAGGAAAGCTCAGAAGGGAGTTTAACACCTCAGGATGCCGGAGTATCGGGCCCCCGGAAGATTTCCTTTTCCAAGTTTGAGTTCACCGATGGTCCGGTGCTTTGGTGGGGCATGGTTCTGGAAAAAGGTTCCACGAATTCCCCGGACCTTGGAAGATTTCGAAGTCGTCCTTCCCTCGTGTTGTCCCGATGGCCCGGGGCCCTGATGGGGCAAGGTTTTGGGAATGGGTTCCAACCTTCCCTTGGTAGCTTGCGAGTGGAGGAGGACACGTGCCAATGATGTTAGGGTGATGTCGGATGACGAAATCAGGTCAATGCACAGTGGACAGGTGTCAACACTGGAGTGGAGAAACCATAGGCCGGTGATGACATGTAGTGTCACGTCAGTCCATGTGTCGTGTAGTGGTTACTCCACGTGTCATCAAGGTGAGGTGCCATGTGCCAAGGAGATCTGGCATCTGGCATAGAGTCCCGTATTGAGTTGCGTGCGCCACGTGTCAAGCCATGTGGCAGGGTGTGGTAGGGCCACGTGTCCGAGGTGCCAACAAGGCCACCAGATCGGGCATTCGAGGTTTGAGTGCGTAAGATGTTCCTTAATGGGTCGGTGCCTCGGTAGCCACGCGTTAAGCCAGGTGGCGGGATATGATAGAGCCACGGGTCTGAGGTGCCAACTGGACCACCATATCGGGTGCTCGAAGTTTGTATGAGTTTGAGCTTGCTCGGGGGTCCGGTGGGTCGGTGCTGCATCAATGCTAGATGGTGCCAAGTGGGACTGTTCAAATGACGTGGAGCCACGTGGCGATATGGTGATTTTGGCCAATGAAGGCCTGAAAACTTTGGAAGGCCCTATCTTTTGATCCAGAGCTCAGATTTGAGCATGGTTATAGTCATTGGAAAGCTCTCGATGCGTAGATTTCAACCATGGGATTCATTTAGAGAAATGAGTTAAGTTAAGAAAGAGGAAATTTGGACACCCCACCAGCCTAAGGAAGGATTAGGGGGTTGGGTGTGTTACAACTCTCTTCAAAATGAGCGTTTGACCATGTCAATCCCCTTTTTTCAGTGCCAACTATCCTTCTTTTAGGGCGTTCTGCATATAAGGATTTCATACCTTGACTATTCATTCTTCACCATGAAACACGCATTAGAGGTTTCCCTAAGTGGGGCGTTGCTCTTCTTTGGTGAATGCATTCTTTGAACATGCCAATAAAACCTCAAAACAACCCACAAAATGAAGGGCATTCTCCTTATTGATTGCATGATGCATGTTGCCGTCCTAATACACACCTGGGGTAACGTGGAAGAAACCTTCAATCCACTTGGTGTGTTCTTGGCGGCAAGTCTCGAGTCAAGGTGCTGTCACCTGATCCTCAACTCCTCTGTCTAGGCCAACTCCTAGCGAAGCGAAGGGGTGTAGTCCCTATAAAAAAAATCTAAGGCTTTTCTAAACTAAGAAAGAAAAGACACTTGATCTGGGAGTTTATTGCTTGAAACAAAATTAGATCATTTAACACTTAGCATTTATCATCATCATAAAACACTTTGCTCATAAGACATTCATAAATCAAAAGATACAATATCTACAAGACTTAAGAGCATAAAAGAAAGTTAGACAAGATGCATAAGTGTAACTGCTCACATAAGATAAATAAATGTACTTTTTAACCAGTGCCTTAAAAGGAGTCGTGGGCAGTGTAGATCGAAGATTTTATTAAGGTAAATTTTG
>ML790062.1:751457-775994 GCA_009831015.1 Picea engelmannii
AATATAAATATTAATTAAATATATTTTCAATTTCTATTAATTAATTATTTCTTGTATTAACCCCTAAAAATACAAAACATAAACCCCAAACAAACTCAAGCCCAACAAACAAGGTGGAGGGTTTAGGAGAGGTTTACACATGTTCATATAATTCTCAAAGTGACCTTTTTAACTTTATCATCACTGCATATGGGATACATCCCTCATGTGGTCATGCCTGCCTTCAAAGAGGGTCATACACCAACAAACAATTGATCAAGGATCAGGTTGCCCCAGAACATTTCTGAGGTCTTATCCACCAAGGTACAAGACCAAGGATCAACCCATGCTCCAAACATGGGTACCCTGGAACATGTCCAGGGGCCCTAGACATATCTAGGGACTTTAACTGCTTGGTCCTAGACCAAGAACACCAGTCATATACTAGGGGCCCTCTCAAGGGTCTTTACTGCTTGGTCCCAGACCAAGAACCCCAGTTATCTACTAGGGGCCCTTTCAAAGGTCTTTTGCCATGGCACTGACTATTTGGTCCCAGACCAAGAACCCCATGAGTGCACTGGGGGCCCTAGATCTCGGCTAGGGTCTTTTCCATCCTCCTGGAGAATGGCTCTTGCGATTGCTTTAAATTCAACACTCCCTCTCAGCAAGAGAGGCATTCTCAGCTACACCAAGCTTGTCACGAAAATATACAAACTTTGTCAGGGACAGTAGCTTGGTAAAAATATTTGTCGTCTGTTTTGTCGTCGGAACATACTGAATGTTGAGAACGTTCTTCTGAACCATGTCCCGGACATAGTGGTATCTCATCTCAATTTGTTTCGATCTATCGTGAAACACTGAATTCTCTGTGAGATTTATACAACTCTGATTGTCACAGTGAATGACTGTGGGTTCAAGCTCTGAACTGAACAAGTCAGAAAGTAGCTTCCTAAGCCACACTACTTCTCTGCTAGCAGCACTTGCAACAATGTATTATGCTTCTGCAGTGCTTTGGGCTATGGAGCCCTGTTTCCTGCTGGGCCAGGAAATCATTGCTTAACCCAAACTGAAGCAATATTCGGAAGTGCTCTTCCGATCCACTATATTGCCCATCCAATCTGAATCTGTAAATCCATGGAGCATTACACCTCCACTGGAAGTGTATCTGAGACCATAAGCTATAGTTCCCCGAACATATATCAGAATATGCTTCACAACAATCATATGTATATGCTTTGGTTCACACATGAATTGGCTGAGAACATTTACCGCATAACAAATGTCTAGTCTCGTATGTACAAGATACATCAAAGACCCAATGATCTGCCGATATAAGGTGGGATCTTCTGGATCTGAACCTGTGACCTGATCTTGTAGTTTCTTTAGATTAGAAATCATTGGTGTGGTCATGGACTTGCAGTCCATCATGCTAAATCTGCGAAGCACATCCACTGCATATTTCCCCCGTGAGAGAAAGATCTCTCCTGGTTTCTGCCATACCTTCAAGCCTAAGAAATAATGCATGAGCCCCAAGTCTTTCATTTCAAACTCTGCAGAAAGCTCCCTCTTAGTCCGAGCTATCAAGTTTTCCTCTCCAGTGAGGAACATATCATCTACGTATAAGACTAAGATAACTAGATGATTTTTCACAATCTTTATATAAAGATTTGGATCTGCTATACTCTTGGTGAATCCAAGACTTTGTAGAAAACTGTCTATTCTACCATACCAAGCTCTCGGAGCTTGCTTTAACCCGTACAGGGCTTTCTTGAGTTTGCACACATGAGATCTTTTATCATATATCACGAAACCTTCAGGCTGTTCGATATATACTTCTTGTTCAACTTCACCATTAAGAAAAACAGTCTTAACATCCATTTGGTGAAGTTTCCAGCCAAATACTGCTGCAAAAGAGATAATAATCCTAATTGAAGTATACCTGGCAACTGGAGCAAAAATCTCGTCGTAGTCAATTCCTTCTTTCTGAGAGAAACCACGAGCCACGAATCTCGCCTTGTATTTCTCAATACTACCATCTGCTGCATGCTTTATCTTATAAAACCATTTTAAAGTTACTACTGATTTGCCATGAGGTCTAGGAACTACGGTCCATACATCATTCTTTAGAATAGAATCATATTCTTCATTCATAGCATCTTTCCACACTTGATGTTTGGAGGCTTCTACAAATGTGGAAGGTTCTAAATCAATCACAGTATTTAAATTAGCTATGAGACCGGAGTACTTATCTGGTTTCTTGCTTTCTTTGAAGGTGCCCTTAGGAGCTGAATGTTTTTCTGCTTCTTTCAATATTTCCCAACACCAGGCTGGTTTCCTTTTAATAGGAGGTATCTCCATTGGAAACTATAGTATCCCTTGAGGGATCCTCTGGAAGTTTTGAGGTTTCCTCCCTCTGCTCATCTGGAAGAGGAGAATTTGAAGAATCAAGTGGTGGAGCTTCCTGCTCCTCTAAATCACATGGAAGTCCTCTGGCTCGACGAAAAGCTGCTTCTTCATGAAAAGTCACGTCTCTGCTTACTTCAATGAACTTTTGACCTGGGATATAAATCCTGTAAACTTTTGAGGTTTCACTGTATCCCACAAAATTTCTTTTCTTTCCGGAGGGCTCTAGCTTAGTCCTCTTCTCTTTTGGAATGTGAATATAGACTGGACTACCAAAGATTCTCAAATGATCAACTGGGGGCTCCGGTGAAAACTTCTTCAGGAGTTTTCGCTTCAAGGGCTTTGTGTGGACATCTCTGAATGTAGACTACAGTACTGGCAGCCTCGGCCCAAAGAGATAAAGGTAAGTTTTGGTCATACATCATGGCCCTGGCTGCTTCACAGATAGTTCTATTCTTTCTTTCAGCAACCCCATTTTGCTAGGGGTTGTACGGCACAGTTAGCTCCCTCTTAATTCCAGAAGCCCGACAAAGTTCATCGTATTTGAAGGAGTCAAATTCTTTACCATTATATGTCCTGAAAACTCGGATGCGTCTGCCTGTATGATTTTCAACAAGATTCTTGAAATCTTGAAATCTGCTAAAAGATTCATCTTTAGTCTTTAAGAAATAAATCCAAGTTTTACGAGAACAATCATCAATAAAAATGATATAATAAATACAACCATTCATAGATGGGGCAGTCATGGGCCCATAAAGATCAGAATGAATTAGATCTAAAATGCCATTTGATTTTATATTACTGAGAGGATATGGTTTCTTTGTATTCTTACCAAGTGAACAACTTTTACAAACACTATCATGCTCAAAAGAAAATACTGGCATACCTGTCACCATCTTTTGCAAACCTGGAAGTGCGTTGTAGTTGAGATGTCCAAGTCTTTTGTGCCAAAGCTCGTAGGGATTTACCGTCTCGTGAACTAGGGCTTGAACAACCTAACCTGAAATTTTATAAAGTCCACTCTCACGAGTTCCAATAGTTATAGTAGTGCTTATATCTTCATTTGAGGACCACAAGAGGGCCTTTCCTTTGGAGAAAGCTACCGAGTAACCTTTACTTTCTAAAACTGGAACAGAGATTAGATTTTTCTTTAGACCAGAGACAAAGAATTTCATTAATATGAAAGATATTACCTGATTGAAATCGGAAAGAGGTAGATCCAAAACCTTTTATGTCATAGGTGCCATCATCACCTAGTTCCACCTTTGTCTTGAATTTCTTGTCTTGATAGTTTGCAAGGTTTTGTTTGAAGCCTGTCATGTGTCTGGAAGCACCGCTGTTTATTAACCAAATCTCCTCTGACTTGGTAATAGTGCCAGAAATAGCTGAGATAAGATAATATTATTTTTGTTGTTCTTGCTCTTTGGTGACAGCCTTGGTTTGTCTTCTTTGAGGCTCCTCTTGAGGTTTAGCCTCTTCAGTGGCAACTGAGGCTTGGAATCTTCCTCTTCTTTTCTGCTGAGATGGAGGATTCCTGCAATCTCTTGCATAATGTCCTAGCTTATTGCAGTTAAAACATTTAACTTTAGATAAATSAGGATTGAGATGAGATAGCTTACCTTGAGGTTTCTTACCTTTGCCTTTAGCTTGAGGGAACTTCTTCCATTTCTTGGTTTTCGCTGAAAGGGCATGATCTCTTAGAAGTGARGACTCATTTCTACTTTTAAGTCTTYCTTCTTCTTCTAAGCAKTCATGCCATAATCTGTCAAAGTTAGGCTGGACTTCTCTTCCATTTACAGATGCAAGAAAAACTCCCCATGACTCAGGAAGTCCATCAAAAGCAGTTTGCACAAGGTCATCATCATCTACAGGAACTCCTATTGCAATAAGCTGATCTTTAGTTTGAGCAATTTTGGAAAAGAAGGTAGCAACTGAATCATCTTTTCCCATTCTCAAAGTACGTAGTTGTTTCTTCAATATTTTTTTTTGAGTTGGTGCCTTCTTTTCATAGAGGTTTGCCAAAGCATCAAAACATTCTTTGGCAGTCCTTAGGTGACCAATGATGGGCATCATGCTGTCCTTAACAGAATAAAAAATGATCCTCTTAGCCTTGGCTTGTTTCTTCCTGTATGCTGCTCTGGCTGTGTTTGAAGTGGGTTCTTCAATAACCCTAGTAATCAGCTCTTCTAGTTCATTCTCTTCAAGAATGTTTACTATCCTGGATTTCCAAACATTGAAGTTGGAGGCCCCTATAAGTCTGTCTTCAACTTTCATTGATGTGGAGGCCATGCTGAGATCTGAATTAGTTTAGATGTTGTTGATCTCTACAAAACAACCCCAACAAAGTGGATCTGTGTAGGCTCAAGATTATATTCTTGAGCTCTCTTCACACCCTAAGCTCTGATACCATGTTAGAATTAGAGAAGTAAAAACAGAAAGTTAATGTCCTTTTAAATTCTGTTAGATAGAACTGCAAATGTCTTAACTAGGTGAAAACTTTAGAACTGAACTATTTAATTCTGGATAGTTAAATCAGACCAAGACAAAAAGTGAAACAACAAGTAGGCTTAAACCATCAAACTTATTTCTGAGTGTATACTATGTTCAAATCTAGAATTCTGTTCATAAGCAATGATTAGAAAAACTTTTCTTAGTAAGCTAGATAGATTAGTTTTAACATTAGATGGCAGATTTAATCAAGTAGATAGTAGATCTAACAATAGATAACAGATATGAGCAATAGAATAATGGATCTAGCAATTTATGACAGATCTGAGCAATTAGTTAATAGATCTAAATAAGAGGAAGACAGATCTATGCAATCATTAAATTTCAAGCAGATCTAAACTAGGAACACATAGAACTGCATCATAAAGCAACTTACCTCTTGGTGTCTTGCCTTTGAATAGTGAAGGAGTTCATGCCTCACACAAGAGATGAATAGCCACTGAATATATGCTCAAAAAAAGTCCAGGATCATGGATCTACCTCATGGGTGAGATCTCTTGCCAAAGAGAATTATAGGACCGTTAAACCTCCACCAAAACTTCACACAAGTACTTTGAAAAACATCCCACAAACCCTCATGCATAGGAAGAGCAACCAGGGGAAGGTACGACTGCCTCAAGGATAGCCCAACCACCTTAAAATGATGCCACGGCCTTTATAGGAAGCTCAGATAGGGGACGGCCACTTCTGAAGAGAGTTTTCTGTTTAAAGAAAAATGACTGGCTGGTAGCATTCACATAGGGAAACAACACAGGTGTTCTCAACAGTGGAAGGTTCTTACCCCACTTACAAAACAACAGAAAAACAATCAGCAAGAGACTGGAACAAAACTGCCATAAAGGAAGGGAGGCGTTGACTATAGCATGGAGGCCGAGCTAATTGAGGAAGCCGAACTATTGAGGGAGGCCGAACTGTTGCAAAGAGCAATCCGTCACACTTGGAGGAGAGAGTAATAATGATAGTGTAGAAATGAAGAGGGAGGGGTCTTTATTTATACTTTTGGGTGAGGGCTAAATAAAAGAACTAATAATAAAAATAATATATTTAATTAATATAAATATTAATTAAATATATTTTCAATTTCTATGAATTAATTATTTCTTGTATTAATCCCTAAAAATACAAAACATAAACCCCAAACAAACTCAAGCCCAACAAACAAGGTGGAGGGTTTAGGAGAGGTTTACACATGTCCATATAATTCTCAAAGTGACCTTTTTAACTGTATCATCACTGCACATGGGATACATCCCTCATGTGGTCATGACTGCCTTCAAAGAGGGTCATACACCAACAAACACCTGATCAAGGATCAGGTTGCCCCAGAACATTTCTGGGGTCTTATCCACCAAAGTACAAGACCAAGGATCAACCCATGCCCCAGGCATGGGTACCCTGGAACATGTCTAGGGGCTCTAGACATATCTAGGGACTTTAACTGCTTGGTCCCAGACCAAGAACCCCAGTCATATACTGAGGGCCCTCTTAAGGGTCTTTACTGCTTGGTCCTAGACCAAGAACCCCAGTTATCTACTGGGGACCCTTTCAAGGGTCTTTTGCCATGGCACTGACTGTTTGGTTCCAGACCAAGAACCCCAGGAGTGCACTGGGGGCCCTAGATCTCGGCTAGGGTCTTTTCCATCCTCCCGGAGAATGGCTCTTGCAGCTGCTTTAAATTCAACATGTTGTTTTAAAACAACAAACATAAGGCAGCCAATTAGCTTGATAAGAAGTTTAAAACCAAGCAAAAACTTTGATCTAAGTTCTAGGTGAAAAGACCAAACAATTTGCTTAAAACTTGCCTAGATCTATCCTTTGAAATTGATAAATTATAGCTTAGATCTAGAAAACAATGCATGTAGACTTTAGATGTTTAAAATTGAAATTTAGAGTTATTCCAAGCAGCATGCAATTAAAGAAAAAGATGGGGAAAGGAAGTTTATCGATTTTTTCGGAGTTTCCGCCTGAGCCTGGAACTTTTGGGCTATGGGGTTCTCTTGATGTGAAGAAGAGGGAGCTTAATCTTCGAATTTTTTGGACGATGACGGTTGAAACAACCACCTGTCGATCCTCCAAGCTTAAGGAACCTGCAACTATACACTTCAATCCTGCAACAAAATTGTTAAAGGTCTTCCCTACACAACACAACTCACACACGCATGTTAATTTAATTGAAAATAAAGCATGCAGTGTAAAATTTTATGAAATAAAGAAGCAATAAGATAAATCAAGCTAGATTAATCTTACCCTACTATATGATAGCATACCTTCAAGGCTTTACCAATTAATCACAAAAACTGAAATGTAAGATACATATTACTTCATGAAGAAAATTGCATTTAGATCAAAGCATCCACACATTTGAGTCCACACCAAAATAGCTCCAAAGTCTTTATAATTCCAGAATGATTACAACAATATTACAAGTGCTTGCCCAAGACCGAACTCACTCAATGAGGGGGGACGACCTTGCTTAAATAGCTTTTGAGGTGATACTTCCAAAGGAGATGTGCTAGGGTTAGGGTTTAGGAATGCGTGGGTGATGAGGGAGTGGCGCACTAGTGAAGGGAGAGATACGTGGGAGTGAATAGGAGATGAGTCTAGTGGATGTTGAGTGATGGAGGGTGATGTGGAGTGAAGGCGAGTGATGGGAGGTGAGAGTGGGAGTGAGGGGTGAGTGATGGAGTAGTTAGGGAAGGCGTGGGCCATTGGGAGATGCGCCATGCTCTAGGAATGCGCCACCTAGGAAATGGGGTCGAGTTCCCACATTGGGATCTCCCCCTAACTCCATGTCACCTCAATCAAGTCGACCCTACCTCAGTTAAACTCGCCCAAGGCCTCCAGTCAACTGAGGACACGAAAAAACATGTTTCAATCATGTTCCCCAGTTCTCCTAAAATTTAGGAGATTAATTTAATTACCCCTTTTTTTCCGTATTTTTCGAGTAAATTTGTTTTTTTAGTGATAATAATCACTTTTTTGCCTCGAAAGATGGGAAATAGGAGTTTACATGATACTCTGGACTGGAAAACGACTGTAAATATGGCATCTGACAATGTTTGATGCCATATTTTTTTCATTTATTGACTCGGAATTAATAAATTCCATTTTTGTGGGAATTTTAATTAATTCACTGAAAACTTTAAAAAAACCTATCAAACCTAGCCGCAATTTCCAAATGACTCAATCAATATGTCATAGTATGAGTTCCTATACATTTAGACACTAGACATTGGATTTTCCATGTCAAGACCTGATCGTCAGTACATACTTCGGCTCTGGAGCTAGTCTTCTGAGTGAAAAAACTTAAAAATTATTTAGTCACTCACTAAGGCAAGCAGAAAAAATAATTAACAAGTAGAAAAAAACACTCCAAAGTATGTGCTCACTCTGGGTCTTAGGTGGTCAATAGCCTTTTACAATATCTCATACTCAGGACATTTATTACAATGGTGGAAATGCGGAAAAAATGGGTCTTTTACAAGACCGGCTGAACTCTGAACTCTGCAAATATGAGCACTGATTGTTCATTCTCTGGCGGCTCTTCAGGAAATCCAGCTTGTGCGAACTGGTGGATAACAATGCCAAAAGCCCCTACTGAATTATGTGCCACACTGCTTCATCTCTTCTTCCAAAATAGCACATAGTAATACTCAAAACAGCTGAAACTATCCTTCATCAGGGTGCCTAGGCATCATCATCCAAGCTGAAACAAGTTGACTCAGATCTACATTGCTGCTTCATACAAGTAAATCTCAGATCTACATTGCTGCTTCATACAAGTAAATCTGAGCCTGTACTGGCATGTTTTTCTTTTCTGACCTATAGATAGGAGCTTTCTGAGGTGAACTGAGAGATTTCCCAGATGGACTTGTCCACTGCAAAGATTGACCAGCCTTATCTCCATGTACTTCTTGAGACTGAAGCTGTATATATTGATCTGAGGGCAACACCTGACCAGAGATGCTTCCATTTGGATGCAAACAAAGCTGCTTCTTGCAACTGTTCTGGAGAGGAATATGTCTCTGCTGTTAATATTCCTTCTGGACTTGATAGTGAACTAAATGAATTAGTAGCAGCCTGCTGAGTTAAGGGTGATTGTAAGCTTTGCAAGGATTTCCCACTTGCTGGAATAACTTCTTTAGGGGTTACATCAGTTGGTGACTTGTAATCTTCACCACTTAGAAGATCAAATTTTGTTCTGCCCTAGTAGTTGGCGCATTGATCTTCAGGTTTAATGGTGGATGAAGCAATGTAGCAGGCTGAGTTTTTGCAAGGCCATGACCCTTTTAAGACCTACGAGCAAGCTGTTCTTGATCATCTTCCATTTCGTCTTCTTCACAATTGACATCAACAAAAGGTGTAGGAGCTCTTTTCTTTTCTGTTAGAACAGATAATTCTGAAACAATTGCATYATGTTTGCCRAGGATACACTGGAGGTCATCATTCAATGCTAGAGCTTGACAAAGAAGTTCTTCATMCAAAGTTGTATTCACAAGTTGCACCACTYGCTGCTTGTAAGAACGGTATTGTTCAACAAAGTCTACAATCATTTCCTGGTTGATGYYCTTTTTAGCCCGAGGATCCAGAGCATTTAGCATCTCCAATAGAACATAATACCTTGAGCATTCTGAATCTCTGTCAATMTCAAACTGGGAAGATCAGAAGCCATGGATGATTGGGCTGCTTCACCACCATATTCTGGGGAATCATATGACTGGGAATATGGCACAATTGGATGAGTCTGTGTAGGAGTGTGAGTTGGAGCRGAACTCTCTGCACACTGACAAAATCTTACTCTTGTACTCACCAACTATTGAGGATATCTTCCACCTGATCTACCAAAAGCTTCTTTCCATGTATCTATTAGGAGTCAGGACCAATACTTTTTCCTTGACATGTAAAACCGCCTTTTCCTTTACTAGCTACACCATCTCATACAACACATCCCGCTCAGCCACTTACAGATGGACAGATTCGCCACAGTTCTTTATCAAAGTATTTAACAACCATTCCTGTAAAACTTATAATCAGTAGCCTGTTTCTTCTCTGTTTGTCAATTAAGTAAGTTGCCACTACTGTCCCGTAGCTCACTGTTGGCTCAGTAAAGTCAATGCTCATTCCAAAGAATGCCTCAAAAATGACCTTGCATTTTTGGTGGCAGCAATAGTTATTCATTATTGTTTTATGTTCATGCTGTTTGTATTACATTAAAAATGTGCATGTGCTCGAATAAAGAAGCTATGGCCACAATCATAAAATACCACCTTTTTTCCTAAAAATATGCATGCTTAATGTTTCAAGGATGTCATAATTAATAACAAAAGTTCGACTATGGATCAAATTTGGGCTTTTCTAAAAGTATAGTCATTATCCCATGTGTTCTACCATGTCATCATTTGCCTTCTCTTTCGTTGGTGTTGAATCGCTGTTAACCTTTCATGGGACCTTGGAAACAATGTTAAAGGGTTCCCTTATTTTGCAAAATGAACAGACATGGTTTTGTACTTATTTCATGTTATATGATAAATAAATGTCAAATGGAAAATATTTGCTGTCTAAAATATCATGAATTTGTTTGTGATTTTGACTGATGTTTATTCTTTAATTTCTATGCAACAAACAACATTCTGTACTATTTGCATATGTTACTGAAATATCATTCTGTTTTATCTTATGTCAGTGCAAACATAAGCCTACAGAAAGTGACTAGGCATATATTGAGATTATGTTAATGACCATTTTGCTTTACAAGTGTATGCCGCTAACCTGTCTCACTGACCATTGTTAGATATTTATATTTATGAATACAAATGTAGTTATTTTTCTTGTTATTTTGTCTATTGCTGCATTTGCTGCTCTGTTCCTATGCTCTTGTTCTTTTGCTTTATTACTGCCCACTTCTACTTTTGTAAAGTCCTCTGGCTGCACTCTTATTGAATTCCTACTGCAGCCCCTTGCTTCTTTTCTTTTCTTGCCCTGTCATTCAACTTCTCTGGTACTTCCCTAAAGTCGGTCAGGGTTGTAAATTATTTCAGTTGCTTGGGTTGAAAATTGTCAGGATAGACCCCAGGCTCAAAGAAAATGTAAAATTTGGTGGTCGATCACATATTGTACACTTTTATGATTTATCTGATGCTTTTCATCAGATTTGTTTTCAACATTTTCATGGTATTACTGTTTACCGAATGGTTACTGAGGCACATGATTCTGTTCTCTCTTAGAGGTGCAGAGGAGAAAATGTCTGGAAGATAATCCGGAACCATCCAGCGAGGATGAACCTGTTATTTTTCACACATATATGATACCATGGTGGGTGTGGGCTAAGAGATTCTATCTGCCAGAGGCTGAACTGCTCAGCGGTATGTTAATTTGCTGTATCACTTTCACAGAGTCTTTAAATTTCAGTTTTATGATAACATGTCAGTTTTTTATACCACTGTCTTACATGTGCATGGATTTTGTTGCAGGTCGTGCTGCAATGATAGGCTTTTTCATGGCTTATTTAGTTGAAAGTTTGACTGGTGTAGGACTTGTGGACCAAATGGACAGTGTTTTTGGCAAATTGTTTTTGCTAATTACTGTATCTGGCGTGCTATTGATTCGCAAGAATGAAGATATATCGAAGTTGAAGCAATTTGTGAAGGAATGGACTTTATATGATAAGCAATGGAAAGCAACATGGCAAGATGAGACACCAGAAAATCCTGAGAGAGATTAAAATTCTTGGCAGTATGTAATGTGCTTCACGCATTTTGTCACCGGTAGTTGCATTTCTAATCACAATATGCTTTCCTTTTCCGGTCTACTGTTGCATGGATTAGGTTGCTATGATATTTCATCTATTTGTAAATTGTAATTGTTTCAACACAATTTTTCCGTAATATAGTTTCACTATAAGAACAAATGTAATAATTTGATTTCTAAGAACAAGCTAGTCAACTCTTTACTTTTCTCTAGTAAGTCGTGCAGCTTCTAATTTTTATTTGTTCAATGCATCGGATAAATCATGAATTTTACCACTAACTGGGAGTCTCCAACCACTACAAGGCTCTGAATCTTGTGACTTCAGCGAATAGCCAACCTCTAGCACAAGGCAATAAGTTCTGCCTCATCATCTATTGTGTAACCAATGCCTATTAAATAAGAAAGAACTGTATTCCTTCATCATTCTCCATAATCCCTCCTCTATTTTGCCTCTGATTCCCTTTTACCACCAAACTTTTAAGTTTAAACATGACCATCTTGGTGGATTTTTATGTGAGGGCCTTTGTAAGTATGTCACTCGGAGTGATATCCTTTCTTGCTCTGTCCTTTGCATTGTCAAGTCTCCACCGCCAAATATTGTAATGATCCTTTGTGAAGTAACAAGAAGTAATCTCAATTTTTGCAATTCCAACCTGAAGGGGCTTCCTAATAGACACTCCATACGGTTCCAAACTTGAGGCATTGACATAATTGGACTCTAGATATCAATGAATTTGTAAACCCTGTCCGTCAGTAAATAAATCTTGAGAATACTCATGTCAAGGACAGCAGGGTACCTTTCCTCTTCTTTGGTATTTACTTAGAGTAGAGGAAATTTTGTGCTAAAGAGTATGGATGTTTGAGTACCTATCAATGCTGCACCTGCTTTTCTTTCCAAAATTGTTAGATCCTATTGACTTGCAGGCTTGATTCTAGATCTACCTTGCTATCATGCAATAAATAAACAAGTGGTTGATAGTCTTTTGTGCCTACTTGCAAATGAAATCTATAATCCTATCTTCATCAAATCATCCTGTATTAGAATCTCATTACACTACAAAGCTAGATTTTTTGGCCAAACCTTTGGGTTGCAAATCTTTCTCTGGATGTTATTCCTTTCTGCTTGCCCCACTTCCGTAAGGCTACTTTTGAATAAGACCTACAGTATTCTAATGGGCAGCTATTTACTCCTTACATAGAGACTCATGGAGCCGATGTAAGGGAATTAACGTGATCTTTTTCATTCACAAGGCACTCTTTGGGTGGTTATAAGGCAATCCCACATGCATAACGATTGGGAGACAGAGGTGGTTATAAGGCATTACCCATACCAAAAGCTGGCTTTTGGGTGCAAGTCCCTAGGGTGTTGTGATAGCATTTTCCCTCCGCTCCATCACAAACATCATCGATGGCTTCGATGTCATGCCGTGTGGGCCCTCTTTGGTTTATGGTTGTTATCTATCTTATGTACTTAAAAATTGCAAGTCTTACTACTATAAAGGCATATGTTAGAGTTCACATATAATAAAGTTATAATATACTGTAACTTAGTAATTAAGGGACTTATGTCACATGTCATAAATAGAGTTGTGTTAGATTAGGTTAATAGCTTAACTCATAGAGTGGTTGTACGGGATTTTGATATGGGACCCTTATATGTGTTGACATCCACACCATATTGAAGACAAATCAAGCATATCATTCTCCTTTTTAATATATTATGGTTTGCATTCTTTGTCCACATTTTGTGTGATTTTTCTTACATGGTATCCAAGCGAGGTTGAGAAGAAGCCAAGGAGAGTGGGTGAAGGCCTAGGAACTGCTGTAGATCAGAGACAGACCAAGGGACTGCTTGCACACAAGAAGAGGTTGGACAAACGAGTAGGGAAAATCGACCAGAAAATCAAGAAGATTTTGAAGTCAGCTTGGAAAGATAAGTTGGTTTGAGTCAATATGAGTAGATTGTTTGAATATGAAAAATTAATATTTATAAAGATGGTTTTAGAAGAAATTAGTTCTGAAAGTAATGTTGTCTGAATTAATATAGGAAGTTGAAAAAGATACGAAGAGAAGCCAATAGAATTGCAGGGCTTTGTTCTAGGGATTGTGGCAATGATCCAGGTGGATATCGGTGGCCACCCACCTATTCCACTAGCTCGAAAAACAGTTTTCCACCTTGGCAGTTTTTCGGTAGTTTTTCGGGTTCCAAACTTCTGGGGCCGTTTTGAGGCCCTAAACGACGTTTTTTGGGGATTTGGGGCCCAGGTAATTGTTGGAGGCACTGACTTGGGCCAGTCGAAAATTGTTCTTCTCGGTTAGACCTTTCCAATGGGCTATCGTGCGCCTAAAACGAAGATTGTATGCAAAAGGTATGACCCCGGGAAGTTGATGTACTAACTTACCCAAACGGGTCCCACATGACTTTTGGCGCTTCATCTCTTAGGGTTAGGTTTTTGGATGTCTAGGGTTTTTGACATTCCTGTTTATTGTAAAAGGCCTTCAGAGCCTCGTTGTAACCATCTTCTTGTGAATGAGAGCAACCGTCACATCTCTTCTCAGATAAGCTACCACCATTCCAACAAGCTTGTTTTTCGCTGCATTTTACAGTTTCAGCTTATTTCCTTATTGAATAGAAAACCAGTTTTATTGTATCTTTGTTATTTTGTGTTAAGCATCTTTTAATAATCTGTATTCATTTCGTTCTGCTCATAAAATCCGGATCAATGGTATCAGAGCGGTCCGCTCCTTGTCGTCTTAATGCATGTCCCCAATGAGGTCAGGGTAAAAAGAATTGGGTCTCGAGCTTGTTTCTCTTGAAGACAAAAGCTCTTGCACACCCAAGCGACCTCTCATGGCAGGAGAAAAGAAAGATGACAGGACAGGAGATCCTTTCAAAATGTTGCTTGAGGAAGCCCTCACGCAACAGAGGAACGAGATGATGGATAGTTTCACGCAAATCCTTTGGTGACTACCAACAGGCGACGCATCTTCCTCAAGTGGAGGCATCGCCCCCTTCAAGGTACAAATCAACTTCGATATTCCTATATTTGAAGGTCAGATAGACGTAGATGTTGTAGACAAGTGGTTGAATCTACTAGAAGGGTATTTTTCTGTCCATAAATTTTCGAATAGAGAAAATATTACTTTTGCGCTCCTCAAAGTCGTTCCCCATGTCAAAGATTGGTGGGAAACTTTCTGTGAGCAAAAGGAAACAAATGAACCCTCATTATTTACAATCACGGGCACTTGGGAATCCTTCAGGGATGCTATTAAGGAACAATACTACCCTGTCGGAAGTTATGACGAGTTGTATACCAAATGGACCACACTGCGGTAAGAAAGAGACCAAGCAGTGCCAGAGTTCACAAATATCTTCCATACCTTGCGCACCAAGCTGGGTATCAAAGATTCAGAGTGACATCTGGTGCTCAAGTATCGCGGTGATCTGCGTAGATACATCCAGACCGAAATGGAATTTCTGGACATCTCGTCCTTGGGCGTGGCCTACCGATATGTCGTCAAAATCGAGCAGAAGCTCAAACAAAAGACGCGGCAATTTGGGCCTGGGAACACCTCACAGCAAAAGCCAGGAAAGGGCGACCCCAACCCACAGAACAAAGGACAGAGCAAAGATGGACAGTATCAGGACAACCAGTCCAAGGCGCAAGCAAAGGACACTAGAAAGACAAAGAAAGATACCGGGAAGTGGTTGGACTTCCATAAGAGCCCTTGGCATAACACTACTGACTGCCGCTCAAAGCAGTCGCTGGTGGCCGAAGTGAAAGCCTCTGAATCAGATGCAGGTTCTGACTCTGAGTCAGAACCAGAAAGAGGAAGACGGATTATTGACGCGAAACCCAGTGCCACCGTTGCTACCACCAAGCTCCAGCCTGGTGAACCAGATGAGCCAGAAGGAGAGCGCCTCTTCCATTCACAGATGTGGGTAAAAGGCACCCCGCTGCACTTCATCGTTGATAGCGGTAGCCAGAAGAATCTCATCTTAGCAGAGGTTGTCAAGCACCTGGCCCTGTCGACAACGCCACCCCCACAACCCTACACCATTGGATGGCTCCGCCAAGGAAGCGATCTCCGTGTCAGCCAACAATGTCGACTGTCGTACGACACCAAGCCCTTCAAAGACGAGGTATTGTGTGATGTTGCTCCTCTCGAAGTTTGTAATGTTCTTTTGGGCCAACCTTATTTATGGAAACGTCATGCTGTATATGAGTCTAGGCCTCGTAGTGTTATTATTACTTTGAACAAGAAATTGTATAGGATACCCAAGGCAGTCCCTCCTAGTGTTATTTCCTTGATCTCTGCCAAGCAATGTAGGAAGGTCATCTCTCAAACCGAGAAATTTGTCTTCTTTGTGACTCGCTCTCAAAGTGAGCGAAAGATTGCAACCACATCCAGGGCCTCCGCGACCGATCTCTCCACACAACAAAAGCAAGTGGATAAGGTCGTGGAAGAATACTCAGATATCTTCTCCTCTCCTACTGGGGTACGTCTGCACTGCCATGTCAAGCATTCCATCGATTTGACCCCAGGCACACCGCTACCCAATGGGCCAGTCTACCGCCGCTCTCTGTTAGAAAATAAGGAGATCAAGAGGCAGATCCAAGAACTGCTCCACAAGGGGCACATCCATCCCAGCTCATCGCCTTGTGGGAGCCCAATCGTGCTGGTGCAGAAGAAAGACGGGACCTGGCGACTCTGCATTGATTACCAAGCCCTGAATAAAATCATAGTCCGAAACCGGTACATGATTCCCCTAATCGACAACCTCCTTGATCAGCTCATAGGGGCCAAATATTTCAATAAGATTGATTTGAAGTCTGGCTACCACCAAGTCCCAATAGAACAAACAGATTTATGGAAGATTGCCTTCAAGTCAAAATAAGGTCTTTTTGAATGGTTGGTCATGCCCTTTGGTTTGACAAATGCTCCAACAACTTTTATGAGGATGATGGAGGATATCATACGACCTTTCACCAATACTTTTGTAGTGGTGTACCATGTATCTGGCTGACATCCTCATCTACAACAAGACTTGGGCGGAACACTTGCATCATATTCAGCAGGTTCTGCACACCCTGCGACAGCACAAACTATATGCAAACTTGGAAAAATGTTCCTTCGGCATGGACATGGTCCATTACTTAGGCTACATCGTTGATCAACATGGTGTGCATGTGGATCCAACCAAGATCTAGGTCATCCGTGACTGGCCAGCCCCAACCACACTCGCTGAACTTCGGAGTTTCTTGGGCCTCGCCAATTTCTATTGCAGGTTCATGCTGGGATTCTCTCGTATCGCATGGGCCCTCAACCAAGTAACCAGGGGTGGCGGTAAGGCAAAATTTGTGTGGGGCCTGTCCCAACAAGCAACCTTTGATGACTTGAAGAAGCGTTTGTGCTCATCCCTGATACTTTCATTACCGGACCTGCAACATCCCTTTAAGATCAAGACAGATGCTTCAGACTATGTTGTGGGCGTCATTCTCACTCAACACAACCACCCCGTGGCATATCATAGTGAGACACTATCAGATGTTGTCCGTAAGTACCCTACTTACGACAAAGAAATGTACTCCATTGTGCAAGCTTACCGCTAGTGGAGACATTACATTCTTGGGAATGAGACAGTCATCCACACTGATCACAAGCCACTACAGTTCATGCAGACCCAAGGCAAATTGCAGAATGACTGCCATCAGAAGTGGTCAACATACTTACAACAGTTCCACCTCAACATCAAGTATAAAACAGGAAGTACCAACCGAGTTGTCGACTGCCTCAGCCGACCTCTAGTCGTGGCACTCACCACGGTGCTAGACTCTTGCGGTCACAAGACCTTCGGATGGCCTCATCTCTACGAGACAGACCCTAACTTCTCCACCACCTACCAAATGTTGGGCGCCAATTCAATGGTCGCTAATTTCCATCTTCAGGACGGGTTGTTGTGCCGTATGGGACATCTCTGCGTTCCATCAAGCGAGCGCACAAAGCTGATTTGGGAAGCTCACTACAGTCGGGTGGCAGGACACTTTGGCGTCGAAAAAACAGTGGCAGTGCTGCAGAAATATTTCTACTGGCCGAAACTTGAAGAGAAAATTCCAGAAGAAGTCTTCATCGGTATAAAGCCCTCAGTTGATCATTTGAGAATCTTTGGCAGTCTAGTCTACATTCATATTCCAAAAGAAAAGAGGACTAAGTTAGAGCCCTCCAGAAAGAAAGGAACTTTTGTGGGATACAGTGAAACATCAAAAGCATACAGAATTTATGTACCAGGTCAAAAGTTCATTGAGGTCAGTAGAGACGTGACTTTTCATGCAGAAGCAACTTTTCGTCGTTCCAGAGAACTTCCATGTGATACAAAGGAGCAGGAAGCTCCATCTCCAGAACCTTCAAATTCACCTCTTCCAGGTGTGCAGAGGGAGGAGACCTTAAAGCCTTCAGTGGATCCCTCAAGGGATTTTATCGAGTTTCCCTTAGAGAAACCTCCTATTAAAAGGAAGCCAGCTTGGTGTTGGGAAATTCTAAAAGAAGCAAAAAAGCTTGCAGCACCTAAAGGCACCTTCAAAGAAAGCAAGAAACTAGATAAGTACTCCGGCTTAATAGCCCAATTGAATCTTGTGATTGACTCAGAACCTTCCACCTTTGAAGAAGCCTCCAAACATAAAGTGTGGAAAGATGCAATGATAGAAGAGTACGATTCAATACTAAAGAATGGTGTATGGGAAGTGCTCCCAAGACCTCATGGAAAATCAGTGGTAACCTCCAAATGGCTTTACAAAATAAAGCATGCAACAAATGACAGTGTTGAAAAATTCAAGGCTAGATTTGTGGTCCGTGGCTTCTCTCAGAAGGAAGGAATTGACTATGACGAGATCTTTGCTCCTAATGCCAGGTATACTTCCATCAGAATCATTATCTCTCTTTCTACAGTTTTTGGTTGGAAACTTCACTAGATGGATGTTAAGACTGCTTTTCTTAATGGTGAAGTTGAGCAAGAAGTTTATATCGAACAACCTGAGGGGTTCGTGATCCATTGGGAAAGAATCCCATGTGTGCAAACTCAAGAAAGCCTTGTATGGTTTGAAGCAAGCTTCGAGAGCTTGGTATGGAAGAATTGACAGTTTTCTACAGAGTCTTGGGTTCACCAAGAGTATATCAAATCCCAATATTTATATAAAGATTGTACAGAATCATCTTGTTATCTTAGTATTATATGTGGATGATTTGTTCCTTACAGGGGATGAAAATTTGATAGCTCAAACTAAGAGGGAGCTTTCAGTGGAATTTGAAATGAAAGACTTGGGTCTTATGCATTATTTTTTGGGCTTAGAGGTGTGGCAGAAACAAGTTGAGATCTTTCTCTCACAAAGCAAGTATGCAATTGATGTGCTCTGTAGATTTGGCATGTTTGACTGTAAGTCCATGACCACTCCAATGATTTCTAACTTGAAGAAGTTACAAGATCAAGCTACAGGTTCAAATCCGGAAGACCCCACCATATATCGTCAGATCATTGGGTCCTTGATGTATCTTGTACATACCAGACCGGACATTTGTTATGCAGTGAATGCCCTCAGCGAGTTCATGTGTGAACCAAAGCATATTCATATGGTTGTTGTCAAACATATTCTCAGATATGTTTGGGGGACTATAGCCTATGGGCTTAGATACACTTCCAGTGGAGGTGTAATGCTTCATGGATATACAGATTCAGATTGGATGGACAGTACAGTGGATCGAAAGAGTACTTCTAGATACTGTTTCAGTTTGGGTTCAACTATGATCTCCTGGTCCAGCAGGAAACATGGCTCCATAGCCCAAGGCACTGTAGAAGCAGAATACATTGCTGCAAGCGCTGCTAGCAGAGAAGTAGTGTGGCTCAGAAAGCTACTTTCATATTTGTTCAGTGCTGAGCTGGAACCCATAGTCATCCACTGTGATAACCAGAGCTGTATAAAGCTCTCCGAGAATCCGGTGTTTCATGACAGATCGAAACAGATTGAGATGAGATACCACTATGTTTGGTAAATGGTGCAGAAGAACATTCTCAGTGTTCAGTATGTTCCGACGACAGAACAAACTGCAGATATTTTGACCAAGCCACTGTCCTTGACAAAGTTTGTGTACTTTCGAGACAAGCTTGGTGTCGCTGAGAATGTCTCTCTTGCTGAAAGTGAGTGTTGAAATTACTGCAGTTGCAAGAGCCATTCTCTGGGAGGATGGCATAAGACCCTAGTTGTGGACTATGGCCCCCAGTGCACTCCCAGGGTTTCTTGGTTTGGGACCAAGCAGTGAGAGCCATGGAAAAAGACCCTAGTGAGGGCCCCCAGTTTATGACTGGGGTTCTTGGTCTAGGACCAAGCAGTAAGTCCCTAGATGTGTTCTAGGGCCCCTGGATGTGTTCCAGGGAATCCTTGTTCGGTGCTTGGATTGATCCTTGGATGTGTTCCTTGGTGGATGATGTAATCCCTAGATGTGTTCTAGGGCCCTTGGATGTGTTCTAGGGAACCCTTGCTTAACACATGGGTTGATCCTTGGTCTTGTACCTTGGTGGATAAGACCCTAGATGTGTTCTTGGGCCCCTAGATGTGTTTTGGGGCAACCTGGTCTTGGACCAGGTAGATCTTGGTTAAATACCAAGATGTGATGATGTGTGATCCTCTTCCTCTTTCCTGGGATGGTCCATGAGACCTAGGATTAGCTAAGAAGATGGACATGACCACATTGTTGATGTACCCTCTAATGCAGTGATGATAAAAGTTTATAAGTCATTATGAGACTTTTGTGGACATGTTTTGCCATTGAGGACCCCCTTGACTTTGTCTTAAAGTTCCCCTTCGCTTGATTTTGATTTCCCTCTTGTTTTATGTGGTGTTGGGATTTTTATAAGTCACTTTGACTCATTTGACATTTAATTAATATTTATATTAATTAAATTGTCATTATTTAATTATTTTTATTTTTAGCCCTAACCCCTCTCCTTAGCTATAAAAGAAACCCTCCCCTCTAGCATTCATACACACTCACTATTATTTCTCCTATTTGCTGCGGCTACCTCAGGTTATGCTTTCTCTTGGTGATGGTGTGGCCCTTCCTTTGGATTCTCTGTTTCAGATCTGAAGTAATTACTTGGACTTGTTGTTGACTGGGAGCTTCATCCTTTTGTCTGCTGGTGTAGAGGTGCCTGTCTAGACTTACCGGTGGTGTCCCCCTTGGCTGCTGGACCGGTATAAAGGAGCCACAGACCTGAGTAAAGGTGCTGCAGTCCCTCTCCTTGGCTGCCAGACCTGTATAAAGGAACCACGGACCTGATAAAGGTGCCGCGGCCCTTCCTCTTGGCTGCCGCTAACTGTGTTGAGGCTCCTGTGGGTGTTTTATCTCCTTGCTGTCCCTCCTGCTGATGTTTATCTCTGTGTTGTCTACCTTTGCTGTGGAGGGTTTTGCTGTCCCTGTTGTGGGGGTTTTGCTTGGAGTGTTTGCTGTCCCAGTTATTGCTGCTGAGTTCTACAGTCTCAGCTATGGACAGCAGTTAAGTATTCTTCTCCAGTCAACCAGTCCACATGATAGAGATCATAACCCTAGAGGTTTGATCTATGAACCTTAAACTGATTTTCTGAGCATATTAAAGAGGACTACATCCACACATGTGACAGATACATTCTTCATTGGCTAAGAGGTAAACTCAGGTTTGGTTTTTGCACTCAGAAATTTTGCTTATGTTCAGAATTTAATTCAAATATATTTATGTCTTTGCTTAAATGTGCTGATCTAGTGAACAGAATTTAAAAGTATTATTGTTTTCTCTATTTTTCCCTAAACTAACACATATCTCCTTCAAACTATCCTGATATATTTACACAATTTTGTAATTGGTTGTTGAAATATCTGCCAGGGCTGATTATGACATCAACGATAAACCGTTAATTATTATCATCTGAAATAAAACCATTACTGAGTGACATACTGTTGATTTTCCAATTGGAAAATTGCCAGTTAGCCTACTAAAATCATGCAACTTACGTTTCTCGAGTATAAAAGCCTTAAAAAAATCTATAATGCATTTGAAAATGAAAGTTGCATCTTCTGCACATTTCATCATTGTTAGGTAAGGTTTTTAATTACGTTTACGACTACCCAAAAGAATGTAACAGTCTCACGATTGTGTTTGGATGATTACGTAAAGTTCAGATTTATGAAGCCATAAACCAATGATTGAAATATTTTTTGGCAGCAAAACGCTCTGCAAAAAAAATGCAATTTTGGTCATTTTTGCGCTGCATATGATTTTCGAGTCCATTTCTGAAATACGAAAACTATAATTTTTTACAATAAAAAATTAGTAAATTCCAATTTTTTTCCAGATTTTCTATGAAAAAACTTTAAATGGTTGAGTAAATGAATCTCTTACTTGTAAGTATAACTCATGTAAGTATAACTCATGTAAGTAGTGACTCATATAAATTAATAGATGTACATTGATTTGGACTCAAATTCCTAGATAGTCAAGCTGTTGATATATTATAAGGTACTTTAAAAGTTGTTGGCACCTTTCTATTAAATGTATTGGGACATCTATACAGTTTGCGTGTGTAATGGTTAAGAACATATGTTTCCTCCTAAAAGATCACAAGTTCAAATCCAGAGGGGTAGGGTATATATTTCTGTCTAGACTTTACCAGTCAAATCAGAGGGGCTATTTAATTATCTTAAGAACACTTTAAAAGTTGGTTTTGATAGATGTGATGATGATGTTTTTTTAATGGACTATTTAGTTATCTTAGAAACACTTTAAAAATTGGTTTTGATGGATGTGATGACTATTTTTTTTATTTAATATATTTTTACATTGTATTTTTATTATTATATAATTTTGAAATAATATGTCAAAGAGATCATCACTATAGCATTAGAGATAGCCGGAGGGATATGCCCGGATCTTAATGCTCCCTCCTTTCGTTTCCACTATGTGGCTAATCTACAATTATTATGTGGTTTTATTATTGGCCACGTACTAAGCCACTATGTGGCTAATCTCACTTGTTAAAAATAGAATCCTGGGAATTACCCATAATCTTCACAAAAAGATCTTTATGTTGTTTTCCCCTCCGTTGGACAATGTGGAAAGAAAATGCTCAAAACGTGAGATATTGTAGCAGAGATAGAAAACACCTTTTTTTTCAGTACCGACTGCAAAGTAGCAAATGAAGAAGATTACCCATGGGGGTAAGGCTCTTTTGCAGAAAAACAATACAGTTATATACAGAGCTTGAGAGCCTAAGGAGGCGGAGGCATTCATCCTGTAGCTGCCCGGAATCATTTATCGATGAATTTCCTATAGCACAAATTGTAAAATTGTATATGGTGATCCGTAGTATCATATTCGGATAGCATCTCCTGTAAACAATACCTGTGTGTCAAATTATGCGTATCGGCCATTTACTGCATTGAGCTTATGATATCCCAATAAGGATTCAGAGAATACTTTAACACTGCTGCAAAGTCTCTGCAGCGAACTCCATTTGATTTATCCAATTGCTGGAACATGTACCAGACATGACAAATATGACCTTCAAATATTAAGGTTAACTTCATTCACGAGACTGTCATATGATATGATGATTGCGTATCGGGATTCGGTACACTGGCAAGTATATTTAATCATATTTTAAAGATGCAATTCTTACCCTAAAAAAAATTGGCGAATTTTCTAGCCCCAAGAAAGTGGAACTAGTATAGTTTTACATATAGATCTCTCTTAAATGTTAAATACAAATGCATGTTTAGTGTCTTCGACATAAAATGATAGAGGCATTATTAAAGAATCTATTGTATCTAGATTTCTTTTGGACCATATCAGTTACTGGACTTAGAGTACGAGTATCACGTGAGTGAAGGTGGAGTGGTGGATCTGGTACTTCTCCATCGGATCTTGAGAAGTGGAATTGTAAAGGTTTATTTGGTTTGCCTAATATGGTGCTGACCTCTTATTTCAACAAACAATTTGGCCAATAATCTGCTATCATAAGACCAGACATTTAGGATAGACAGGTAAGGTCTTATCACAATCTAATTGTTAAAAGAAAACAACATAAAATCCAGCTATCACTGCCATGTAAGAATAATTTCCTAAATGACGCATATGATAAAACAGTTACGAAAACTGCTGATTTAGGTTTCCGGAACTCTTGGTAACGGAATGGTCGAATCTCCTACTCTGATGGACAGGTGGAGAATAACTGTCTTGGGGAAACCGGTCCTCTCTCTGCCCATAAAAGAACATTCAGAATACCCATCCTATTTGATCTGAAAGTGCATACGGCAGCAGGGAAAGAGAGGGAAACTGGATTTCCGGTTCTGTGCAGAGGGTTCCAACTTCCGAAAACGAAATGGATTCAGGTATGAATGCAATTAAAATTCGCTTCAATATATACCAGGTTCAAAACTTGAAAGTTCCAGGTCCTACAAATATGCTAACATTGGTATCAAAGCCTGCGTGAACTTTCTGAATGCATATATATTATTTCCGCAATCTTGTTTGATAGACCAGTTCGTCTATTCGGAAACCAGTCTAACACGCTGCGCCTCTGTAATGTTTACAAATGAAAATACTGATAATTAGGAACTCCGTTATTGTAAATGTAGGCAGAGTTTTTAAGAATTTTATTAAAGGAGGCCAAGCAAAAATAATGGTCAACGGCAATGCTTAGCGGTCTGTGCAGGGAACTTATTATTCTTTGGGCATTATTTGATTTTAAGTAGATTTACTTGATATTTAAGGTGCAAGCCCTCCCGAAATACAATTGAAGATTGCATTTGATGTGTCTTTTTGACGTTACAGACTACCTGCTTCGAAATCTTTCTCGATTTGTTATCTTTTGCAAA
>ML790062.1:776598-786802 GCA_009831015.1 Picea engelmannii
CGGTATAAAGCCCTCAGTTGATCATTTGAGAATCTTTGGCAGTCTAGTCTACATTCATATTCCAAAAGAAAAGAGGACTAAGTTAGAGCCCTCCAGAAAGAAAGGAACTTTTGTGGGATACAGTGAAACATCAAAAGCATACAGAATTTATGTACCAGGTCAAAAGTTCATTGAGGTCAGTAGAGACGTGACTTTTCATGCAGAAGCAACTTTTCGTCGTTCCAGAGAACTTCCATGTGATACAAAGGAGCAGGAAGCTCCATCTCCAGAACCTTCAAATTCACCTCTTCCAGGTGTGCAGAGGGAGGAGACCTTAAAGCCTTCAGTGGATCCCTCAAGGGATTTTATCGAGTTTCCCTTAGAGAAACCTCCTATTAAAAGGAAGCCAGCTTGGTGTTGGGAAATTCTAAAAGAAGCAAAAAAGCTTGCAGCACCTAAAGGCACCTTCAAAGAAAGCAAGAAACTAGATAAGTACTCCGGCTTAATAGCCCAATTGAATCTTGTGATTGACTCAGAACCTTCCACCTTTGAAGAAGCCTCCAAACATAAAGTGTGGAAAGATGCAATGATAGAAGAGTACGATTCAATACTAAAGAATGGTGTATGGGAAGTGCTCCCAAGACCTCATGGAAAATCAGTGGTAACCTCCAAATGGCTTTACAAAATAAAGCATGCAACAAATGACAGTGTTGAAAAATTCAAGGCTAGATTTGTGGTCCGTGGCTTCTCTCAGAAGGAAGGAATTGACTATGACGAGATCTTTGCTCCTAATGCCAGGTATACTTCCATCAGAATCATTATCTCTCTTTCTACAGTTTTTGGTTGGAAACTTCACTAGATGGATGTTAAGACTGCTTTTCTTAATGGTGAAGTTGAGCAAGAAGTTTATATCGAACAACCTGAGGGGTTCGTGATCCATTGGGAAAGAATCCCATGTGTGCAAACTCAAGAAAGCCTTGTATGGTTTGAAGCAAGCTTCGAGAGCTTGGTATGGAAGAATTGACAGTTTTCTACAGAGTCTTGGGTTCACCAAGAGTATATCAAATCCCAATATTTATATAAAGATTGTACAGAATCATCTTGTTATCTTAGTATTATATGTGGATGATTTGTTCCTTACAGGGGATGAAAATTTGATAGCTCAAACTAAGAGGGAGCTTTCAGTGGAATTTGAAATGAAAGACTTGGGTCTTATGCATTATTTTTTGGGCTTAGAGGTGTGGCAGAAACAAGTTGAGATCTTTCTCTCACAAAGCAAGTATGCAATTGATGTGCTCTGTAGATTTGGCATGTTTGACTGTAAGTCCATGACCACTCCAATGATTTCTAACTTGAAGAAGTTACAAGATCAAGCTACAGGTTCAAATCCGGAAGACCCCACCATATATCGTCAGATCATTGGGTCCTTGATGTATCTTGTACATACCAGACCGGACATTTGTTATGCAGTGAATGCCCTCAGCGAGTTCATGTGTGAACCAAAGCATATTCATATGGTTGTTGTCAAACATATTCTCAGATATGTTTGGGGGACTATAGCCTATGGGCTTAGATACACTTCCAGTGGAGGTGTAATGCTTCATGGATATACAGATTCAGATTGGATGGACAGTACAGTGGATCGAAAGAGTACTTCTAGATACTGTTTCAGTTTGGGTTCAACTATGATCTCCTGGTCCAGCAGGAAACATGGCTCCATAGCCCAAGGCACTGTAGAAGCAGAATACATTGCTGCAAGCGCTGCTAGCAGAGAAGTAGTGTGGCTCAGAAAGCTACTTTCATATTTGTTCAGTGCTGAGCTGGAACCCATAGTCATCCACTGTGATAACCAGAGCTGTATAAAGCTCTCCGAGAATCCGGTGTTTCATGACAGATCGAAACAGATTGAGATGAGATACCACTATGTTTGGTAAATGGTGCAGAAGAACATTCTCAGTGTTCAGTATGTTCCGACGACAGAACAAACTGCAGATATTTTGACCAAGCCACTGTCCTTGACAAAGTTTGTGTACTTTCGAGACAAGCTTGGTGTCGCTGAGAATGTCTCTCTTGCTGAAAGTGAGTGTTGAAATTACTGCAGTTGCAAGAGCCATTCTCTGGGAGGATGGCATAAGACCCTAGTTGTGGACTATGGCCCCCAGTGCACTCCCAGGGTTTCTTGGTTTGGGACCAAGCAGTGAGAGCCATGGAAAAAGACCCTAGTGAGGGCCCCCAGTTTATGACTGGGGTTCTTGGTCTAGGACCAAGCAGTAAGTCCCTAGATGTGTTCTAGGGCCCCTGGATGTGTTCCAGGGAATCCTTGTTCGGTGCTTGGATTGATCCTTGGATGTGTTCCTTGGTGGATGATGTAATCCCTAGATGTGTTCTAGGGCCCTTGGATGTGTTCTAGGGAACCCTTGCTTAACACATGGGTTGATCCTTGGTCTTGTACCTTGGTGGATAAGACCCTAGATGTGTTCTTGGGCCCCTAGATGTGTTTTGGGGCAACCTGGTCTTGGACCAGGTAGATCTTGGTTAAATACCAAGATGTGATGATGTGTGATCCTCTTCCTCTTTCCTGGGATGGTCCATGAGACCTAGGATTAGCTAAGAAGATGGACATGACCACATTGTTGATGTACCCTCTAATGCAGTGATGATAAAAGTTTATAAGTCATTATGAGACTTTTGTGGACATGTTTTGCCATTGAGGACCCCCTTGACTTTGTCTTAAAGTTCCCCTTCGCTTGATTTTGATTTCCCTCTTGTTTTATGTGGTGTTGGGATTTTTATAAGTCACTTTGACTCATTTGACATTTAATTAATATTTATATTAATTAAATTGTCATTATTTAATTATTTTTATTTTTAGCCCTAACCCCTCTCCTTAGCTATAAAAGAAACCCTCCCCTCTAGCATTCATACACACTCACTACTCTTTCTCCTATTTGCTGCGGCTACCTCAGGTTATGCTTTCTCTTGGTGATGGTGCGGCCCTTCCTTTGGATTCTCTGTTTCAGATCTGAAGTAATTACTTGGACTTCTTGTTGACTGGGAGCTTCATCCTTTTGTCTGCTGGTGTAGAGGTGCCTGTCTAGACTTACCGGTGGTGTCCCCCTTGGCTGCCAGACCTGTATAAAGGAGCCACAGACCTGAGTAAAGGTGCCACAGTCCCTCTCCTTGGCTGCCAGACCTGTATAAAGGAGCCACGGACCTGATAAAGGTGCTGCGGCCCTTCCTCATGGCTGCCGCTAACTGTGTTGAGGCTCCTGTGGGTGTTTATCTCCTTGCTGTCCCTCCTGCTGATGTTTATCTCTGTGTTGTCTACCTTTGCTGTGGAGGGTTTTGCTGTCCCTGTTGTGGGGGTTTTGCTTGGAGTGTTTGCTGTCCCAATTATTGCTGCTGAGTTCTACAGTCTCAGTTATGGACAGCAGTTAAGTATTCTTCTCCAGTCGACCAGTCCACATGATAGAGATCATAACCCTAGAGGTTTGATCCATGAACCTTAAACTGATTTTCTGAGCATATTAAAGAGGACTACATCCACACATGTGACAGGTACATTCTTCATTGGCTAAGAGGTAAACTCAGGTTTGGTTTTTGCACTCAGAAATTTTGCTTATGTTCAGAATTTAATTCAGATATGTTTATGTCTTTGCTTAAATGTGCTGATCTAGTGAACAGAATCTAAAAGTATTATTGTTTTCTCTATTTTTCCCTAAACTAACACATATCTTCTTCAAACTATCCTGATAAATTTACACAATTTTGTAATTGGTTGTTGAAATATCTGCCAGCGCTGATTATGACATCAACGATAAACCGTTAATTATTATCATCCGAAATAAACCATTACTGAGTGACATACTGATGATTTTCCAATTTGAAAATTGCCAGTTAGCCTACTAAAATCATGCAAATTTACGTTTCTTGAGAGTATAAAAGCCTTAAAAAAATCTCTAACGCATTTGAAAATGAAAGTTGCATCTTCTGCACATTTCATCGTTTTTGGGTAAGGTTTTAAATTACGTTTACGACTACCCAAAAGAATGTAACAGTCTCACGATTGTGTTTGGATGATTACGTAAAGTTCAGATTTATGAAGCCATAAATCAATGATTGAAATATTTTTTTGGCAGCAAAACGCTCTGCAAAAAAATGCAATTTTGGCCATTTTTGCGCTGCATATGATTTTCGAGACCATTTCTGCAATACGAAAACTATAATTTTTTACAATAAAAAATTAGTAAATTCCAATTTTTTCCCAGATTTTCGATGAAAAAACTTTAAATGGTTGAGTAAATGAATCTCTTACGTGTAAGTATAACTCATGTAAGTAGTGACTCATATAAAATTAATAGATGGACATTGATTTGGAATAGTCAAGCTGTTGCTGTTGATATATTATAAGGTAATTTAAAAGTTGTTTGCACCTTTCTATTAAATGTATTGGGACATTTATACAGAGTGGACTTAATGGTTAAGAAAGAAAATGTGTTTCTTTTTAAGAGGTTACAAATTCAAATCCAGAGGGATAGGGTATATATCCTATTTATGGTTAAGAAAGAAAATGTGTTTCTTTTTAAGAGGTTACAAATTCAAATCCAGAGGGGTAGGATATATATCCTATCTAAATTTTACTAATCAAATCTGAGGGACTATTTAGTTATCTTAAGAACATTTTAGAAGTTGATTTTGATGGATGTGATAATGATATTTTTTTAATGGATTATTTAATTATTTTAGAAACACTTTAAAGGGGCTATTTAGTTATCTTAGGAACATTTTAGAAGTTGATTTTGATGGATGTGATGATTGATATTTTTTTAATAGACTATTTAATTATTTTAGAAACACTTTAAAAGTTGGTTTTGATGGATGTGATGACGATGTTTTTTATTCAATTTTTTTTAATTAATATATTTTTACAGTATTTTTATTATTATATAATTTTGAAATAATATGTCAAAGAGTAGTTGGAGATCACTATAGCATTAGAGATAGACGGAGGGATGCCCGGATCTTAATGCTTCCTCCTTTCGTTTCCACTATGTGGCTAATCTACAATTATTATGTGGTTTTATTATTGGCCACGTAATCTCACTTGTTAAAAATAGAATCCTAGGAATTACCCATAATCTTCACAAAAGGATCTTTGATGTTGTTTTCCCCTCCGTTGGACAACGTGGAAAGAAAATGCTCAAAAACGTGAGATATTGTAGCAGAGATAGAAAACACCTCTTTTTTTTAGTACCGACTGCAAAGTAGCAGATGAAGAAGATTACCCGATGGGGGTAAGGCTCTTTTGCAGGAAAAAAATACAGTTATATACAGAGCTTGAGAGCCTAAGGAGGCGAAGGCATTCATCCTGTAGCTGCCCGGAATCATTTATCGATGAATTTCCTATAGCACAAATTGTAAAATTGTATAGGGTGATCCGTAGTATCGTATTCGGATAGCATCTCCTGTAAACAATACCTGTGTGTCAAATTATGCGTATCCGCCATTTACTGCATTGAGCTTATGATATCCCAATAAGGATTCAGAGAATACTTTAACACTGCTGCAAAGTCTCTGCAGCGAACTCCATTTGAATTATCCAATTGCTGGAACATGTACCAGACGTGACAAATATAACCTTCAAAGATTCAGGTTAACTTCATTCACGAGACTGTCATATGATATGATGATTGCGTATTGGTACACTAGCAAGTATATTTAATCATATTTTAAAGATGCAATCCTTACCATAAAAAAAAATTGGCGAATTTTCTAGCCCCAAGAAAGTGGAACTAGTATAGTTTTACATATAGATCTCTCTTAAATGTTAAATACAAATGCATGTTTAGTGTCTTCGACATAAAATGGTAGAGGCATTATTAAAGAATCTATTGTATCTAGATTTCTTTTGGACCATATCAGTTACTGGACTTAGAGTACGAGTATCACGGTTGTGAAGGTGGAGTGGTGGATCTGGTACTTCTCCATTTGAGAAGGGGAATTGTAAAGGTTTATTTGGTTTGCCTAATATGGTGCTGACCTCTTATTTCAACAAACAATTTGACCAATAATCTGTTATCATAAGACCAGACATTTAAGATAGACAGGTGAGGTCTTATCACAATCTAATTGTTAAAAGAAAACGACATAAAATCCAGCTATCACTGCCACACATTCTACTCACGTGCCTTTTGTCAAAGAACCCACTGCTGAACTTGAAGAGCATAGCAAGATAGATGATTGATTATAGAGAAAGATAGCATGAGTGCAACCTAATCGAGCATTAGGGCTATGTGTATATTAAAATCTGCATTGGGACTCATTAAAACTTACAGAGCAAAGCATTTTCAGTTCTTCTGAAATTCACCAATACCACTGGTACTGTTATCGTGTGTTTCTTGTGCTCGTTTTTTTTTTTTTTTCTGTGTGTCTATGGCTCGTGTTTTCTACCTTCCCTTTTCGTCGCATTGGTTAGAGAATTGGCAAAGCTGGGGCAAGCCTGGTCCCGAAGCACCTGTGCAAGGCTAATATGAGCCCGCTTCTGAGTGTAGTTTAAATATTCTAAACTTAATTCTGATATTATGTCCATGTTTAATATTGGCGGACAATTTCAAATATATAAACACTCCACAGTTTTATCTGTGCTGAGCTAAAGTTCAAGCGTCATTATAAGGATTTGCGCTTACATCGACCAATGGGGAATGACGAAAGGTAGATACCTTCAAAATTTTGAACTTAAGATAAACATTCCTGAAGGCTTAAGGCTTTGGAAAAAAAACCTAGAAGAGAAAATTAAAATTATTTCACTTTGCAGCAGGCGCCCTGCTCAATTATGGTATGGCATGCCATAGAACTCTTAAATTGAAGATTTTATAACTCGGATTTTTTAATAACAATTAGTCACTTATGAGCGTAGGTGTGTAAAATCCTAGGATAAATTCGATAACATAGGGATAAAGTCCAACTCGAAAAGGTACAAATGTGTCAACACAGAGTGCAGACCTCTACACTTCTGTGAGATTTCAGTACCAGACGCAGGACCTTGTCACACCTTTTAGTATAAACTTGGATTTTCGAATAACAATTAGTCATATATGAGCTTTGGTGTGTAAAATCCTCGGATAAATTCGATAACATAAGGATAAACTTTAAAGTCAAACTCGAAAAGGTACAAATGTGTCAACATAGTAGATAAAAAAATTAAAAACAAGAAGTCTAAAAGTTGTGCGACAAACTGTTTTCCAGAAAGCTTTAAAGAGAGATAAAAACTTGAAGTTAAGGCCGTCATCAGGAGTTCAAGATTGACAATACATGTGTCATGAGTATGAATCAACAATTATAAAAATATGAGAATTCAATACTTATGCAATAGTTATCACTGAAGAAGAATTCTTCATTATTAGAGGTAACGTCCACCTTTAAAAGTGTCACCATAGTGAATAGCATGTGGTTCGATAATAGAGCATCCCAAGGAGATCGACATGCCTAGACAGATCCAGAAAATAGTAATATTCAAAAATATCTAGAGGTAGAGAGAGAATATAGTACAATACCACAACAAACTGTTCAGAGGTGGTATAGATATAGATCAAATGGGTTTACACAGGCCTTGCTTGGTTCTGAGATTAAAATTTAGATTTGGATATTAACACATGGAAGCTGTCATATTATTTTGCCAGTAAGGTAAATCCATATTAGTCTACTATTTCAACAGGGTCCAGACCTTTCTAATAGGTAAGGTAAGGTGTTTAGTTGATGAAGCATATGGTTGGTAGGGTCTTGGTTAGATAGAGACTGTTAGAGTATGTTAGAGTATTGTAGTGAGGACAAGTTCCCTATGTAATGAGAACACAAAAGTAAGTTTAAGTTATCCCAATGAAAGAATAAGTCCCAGCCATTGATCTAGATTAAGATCTAATGGCTGAGATCGTTTTTCCTAGCACTCACATGGATCTTCAAGAGACTTAAAAGGAGCAAGTCAATACACTCTATGTATGAAAAACTCGAGCTAAACGAGGGTTAGACTAGTCGAGTTCAGTTGAAGAGAGGAAGCCATACCTCTGTACGGCACAATACGGTCAAACCCACAGGGTCTTAATACGGCCGGGCTAGGGCCGATTAGATCCAGTTGAGTTGAGATTTAGAGAGGCCGAGTCAGGGCCAAATTCTCTCCCCCAAGAAGGGGCTGATATACCTGTCCTTCAAAGAACCGTAAAGCTGATGAAGGAAGCCGATCCGTACAGTGAGAAGCAGATCCGTACAGCAGTAGTTTGAGAGTCGTACAGCCAAGAAGGGTTGTAAGATGTCTTTGCTTGTATTGTATATTTCTTAGAAATAAATAAAAGAAGAAAATCTTTGTTGGTTTTCCCACTTTATGGGTTTCCAGAGCAATTTGTTGTGTTGTGTGGTTGTTCTCTTGTTCAATCCAAATTTGTGTATTCTATATCATATTCACTCACATGGTATCAGAGCCGAGTAAATTGAACATCCCTCAACAAAAAAAGAATCCAGATATTAAGTTAAAATTGACAGAAGATGTCTGCAAGGCATGCCTTTCTTGTACCCAAACTAAGGATGTTTGCTACATAGATAATGGAGCATCCAGTCATACGACTGGCCATAAACATTACTTCAGCAATCTGAGCAAAAGAGAATTTGAGTTCGAAATTCTCCTTGGTGATGATTATGCTTACCATCCAAAGGGAGTAGGAACTATGAAGTTTGAGAGGGAGTCAGGAAAACCTCTCTATCTTTCAGATGTTCTCTATGTTCTTGGATTAAAGAAGAATCTTGTCTCAGTTTCTGCTTTAGAAAACAAGGGATATGAAGTATCCTTCAAGGACCGAAGGGCATACATTAAATTAAAAGGTCTAAGCAAGGGATCTGAGCAAGTCATTGGAGTAAGAAAAGACAAGTTGTATAAATTGCAATTTGATTCTCATTATGCTCTAGCTAGCAGCAGTGGCAACAAAGATTGTGAGTTATGGCACAGGTGTATGGCTCATCTTGGGCATGGAGCTCTTAATATTTTGGGCAAGATCATGATAGGAATGCCTTCTTTCTCCACAGATTATTATGAGGTATCTAAGGGATGTGCTCTAGGTAAGTATGTAAGAGCACCATTTCCTAAGAGTGACCCTAGATCCAAAAGTGTTTTGGATTTGATTCACACCGATATTTGTGGTCCCATGTCTTCTTTGTCCATAGGAGGAAAGTTTAAATACTACATCAGTTTTATAGATGATTTTTCTAGGAAAACTTGGATTTACTTTCTGACAGGAAAAACCTCAGAAGATGTGCTCAAAAGATTGCAAGAGTTCAAATCTTTTGTTGAAATCAAACAGGGAAGAGAATACAACTCCTCAAATCTGATAATGGAGGAGAGTACACGTCTCATGCTTTCAAGAAATTCTGTGCAGAAGCTGGGATTAAGAGGGAGTTAACAGTCCCATATACTCCTCAACAAAATGGGGTTTTAGAAAGAAAGAATAGAGCGATTGTTGGGGCAACAAAAGAAATGCTACATGATCAAGATCTTCCTAAGTTCCTCTGGGCAGAAGCGTGTAAGACTGTTGTGTACCTTAAGAGTAGAAGTCCTCATAGAGTGCTTGGAAATGTAACTCCTGAAGAAGCATTTACGGGGAAAAAACCAAACATTAGTCATCTTCGCATCTTTGGTTGTGTTGTCTACTGTCATATTCCTGCTGAGAAAAGGACTAAGTTGGATCCTACAACAGAGAAAGGAATTCTAGTGGGATACAGTGAGACATCCAAAGCCTATAGGGTATACATTCCTTCCACCAGGAAGGCGGTAGAACACGGAGACATAAAATTTGAGGAAGAGAGAGCTTTCCGGAAATCCTATCAGGACAAAGATATTGTGGAAGTAGAAGTTCCTTAGCAAGAAGAAGTATCATTCCCTCAGAGTTCAGATCTTCCCACATAAGGTCAACAGTAGGAAGAACAATCAACATCTTCTAGAAAGAGGAAACCAAAGTGGGCCGAACAGTTACTGAAAGAAGCTAGTGAGCAAGTAAAGGCACCCAAGACTTCAGTCAGAACGAGCATACCCCCTCAGAAATACTCAGGATATGCTTCTCTCATGAGTGACATTATTGAATCAGAACTGACTTACTTTGAAGAAGCCATTAAAAAGCAAGTTTGGAAGGATTCCATGATGGAGGAATATACCTCCATAATGAAGAATGACGTGTGGGAAATAGTG
>ML790062.1:829262-840997 GCA_009831015.1 Picea engelmannii
TGACTGGTATAGGGTCATTGACGATGTCATATTTTACAAGGATAGAGTCTACTTGGTGCTAGATTCAGGGCTTAAGAAGAAGATCCTCACCGCAGTTCATGATTCACCTCTAGCAGGCCATCAGGGGTTTTTCAAAACCTACATACAGATCAGAGAGAGGTTCTCATGGAAGGGCCTCAAACAAGACGTCATGAGACACGTCAGTGAGTGTGTGACTTGCCAGCAAAACAAGTTAGAGCATGCTCTTCCAGCAGGGCTACTTCAGCCACTCCCCATTCCAGAGCAGAAATGGGAGAGTATATCTATGGACTTCATCACCAGTCTACCCAAGGTCCAGGGTAAGGACTGTATCTATGTAGTGGTCGACAGATTGACCAAGTTTTCTCACTTCTACGCCATACCAACAGAGTACAGCGTAGTTCAGGTAGCTGAGCTTTTCTTCAGGGAGGTCTTCAGACTTCATGGGTTGTCGAAGAACATCGTCAGTGATAGGGACAATCGGTTCATAGGGACATTTTGGAGAGAGTTGTTTCGGTTGGTGTGGACAGAGTTGACACCTAGCACCAACTGTCACCCTCAGATAGATGGGCAGACCGAGATTGTCAACAAGTGGGTTGAAGGGTATTTGAGGAACTATGTAGGAGGACAATAGATAACGTGGGTAAAGTGGTTACATTTAGGAGAACATTGCTACAACACCACCTTCCACATGTCCATTGGTATGACACCCTTCCAAGCATTGTACGGATATAATGCTCCCACTTTGGTAGACTTGGTCTTCGAGGAGAGCAGAGCTCCCAAGGCCAAGGATTGGATCATAGAGAGTCAAGAGATTCTCAAGTTGTTGAAAGAGAACCTGCAGACGACGCAAAATCGACAGAAGATAAGTGCGGACAGGCACAAAATAGAGCGCAGCTTTGAGGTTGGAGATTTGGTTTTCTTGAGACTCCAACCCTACAGACAGTCATCTTTGAAGAAGAGTGGGGTCGAGAAGCTCAAGCCCAGATTTTATGGTCCTTACAGGATCATGCGTCGAGTAGGCAAGGTTGCTTACGAGCTAGAGCTTCCAGAGGGGAGCAAGATTCATAACGTGTTCCACATGTCTTGCCTCAAAAAAGGCAGTGGGACAATTCATTAACACATCAGAGGAGCTTCCTCCGTTGGATGAGGAGGGACAATTGGAGTTAGTTCCGGAGGAGGTTTTGGAGTTCCGGGAGCGGAAACTAAGGAGCAAGGTCATCAGAGAGTGTTTGATCAGATGGAGAGGGCTTCCAGTAGAGGACGCTACTTGGGAGAGTGAGCAGGTGTTGCAGCACCCTAGACTGGTATTGCTTGAGGACAAGCAATTTCGGGAAGGGAGGATTGTAATGTCCCTTTCCAAATAGGAGCTCCAGAAGAGGAGGCTTAATGGTCTAAACCACCATGTTAGACTATAGCCAGGGCCAAAGAGGGGTAAACAGGGTTACTAGAGGTCACTCCAGTCACAGGTGTTATATTCGAAAAGTAACATTGAGCTAAAAAGGGTTAAAAGCGCTTTTAAGTCATTATGAGCTAAAAATAGAAGTCAACAGTGAATTAGGATTTCAGCAGTGATTTAGGGTTTTGGAAGTCAACAACAAATTAGGGTTTCAGCATGATTTAGGGTTTTGGAAATCAACAGTGAATTAGGGTTTCAGCATGATTTAGGATTTTGGAAAGCTATAAAGGAAGGGTCAGCGACCTAATTCATCATTATGCAGATTATGACTTGTCATTGAGGAGAAGAGGTGCATCTCACGAGAGATAGTTCAGTGTATTCCAAGAGGAAGACACCAGTTGGCTGATTTCGGTTTTGAAAGACACACCCTAGTCACCGAGAAGATCATCCAGGTCTTCCATCATTCTTCATTGATTCCGCAGTGCTCCCATATTTCGGGTGTTATCTTTTAGTTGCTTATTTGTATTCCAGCTAAGATCCTTTTGTCTTTTGATCTAGCTGAGTGTTGTTATTTTATTCAGCCGCAGTTGCTTATTTATATTCCGGCTAAGATCCTTTGTATGTAGATCTAGTCGAGTATTATCAATTATTCAGCCGCATTCGGCCATTTTGTAATCCACGGAGATATCATAATACAAATTTTGTAGTCCTTTGTCGCGTTTATTATTTGTATGATCACTTGGGTTGTAAACCTTTGATCCTACACACACATTAGCAACGTTTCCTAGACTAGCCAAGTCAGGAACATTACAGGGCCCGAGCTACCAGCTCGCCCACGATGTTTTTTAATCTGTATAGTGGGATTATTTTATTTGAATTTCATCAAATGTTTGTTTGGCGGAGTAAAGGGTTGGGACCTAGCCCCAGCCCCTGGCGCATACACATATAACCTTCACACTCAACCAATCATGCACAACTGTCAGCCCCCGTTGCATATACATGTAACCTTACTATATGACCACACGATATTAAACTTTGGCGCGGACTACTTACAATGAATGTTTAGCCCGGTCCATTGTTAAGCCTCGATGCATATACCATGCAACCATTTCATATGACTATTGGCGCGTGCGGACTTGTTAGCACTCCATTGTATAGTCGTTGGTCACTACACCACTACATATGAACCTTTCCTTTGACTTTGGCACGCAGACATTGCTATGATGTGTAGCTCCGGATCACATATCGCCTTGCCATATGACCAAACACCTTCGCGCGGAGGGAGCTAGCCATTGTAGTGCGCGACTATTAGGTCATTGGCCACATGGGGCCATACGATCGAGTTCTCCGTCGGGAAAGGGGCCAACACACTAATGGTCCTACATTTTCGCCTGATTCACGGGAACCATTGCGTGTGTTGGGTTTTGGTGCGGAAAACACACTGAGGCCGAGTTAGTCTGTCAATGGATGCATTTTGGCGAGCAGGTACGTCAAGCTTGAAGGGGAAAACTTTCAAGAGGTGTAACTTCTTCATTTTTTGGCCAAACCAGGTGCCGAAAAAGCCCAACTAGGGGTTTTTGGACGTTTTGAAGTCATTGGAGCCGTCTATTTTGTATTCTAAGCACTGTAAGAGCACTTTTTAAGTATAATGAAAATGATCCAAGGGAAGCTGGACCAAGAGATCTAGCCCAAAAGAGGGGTGAACTCATTTATCATTTGTTGTGTTATGTATTCATTATTGATGGTTTTTATCTGTCTGATATGTTGCTCATGTTTAAGTAAAACTCATTGAACTTATGTGTTAGTAACTTGATCCAATTACCCAAACACATACCATTTATACACTTGCAATTTAAAGAGATAAGTCTTCTTCATTTTAAAGATCTATTGGAAACAAATCCATTCCATTTCCATATCACCTCCACCTGCCACGACTCGCGCTGGAGCTCCAAGTGTTCACTCCTGTGGCCTTTGTGCGATGGCTCCTAATCATATGTGATAGCATTAGACTAGGGGGGCTAGACCTTCTTTACCCTCCACCCCTAAGGTTCCAGAAGGTCTCCTAATGGTCTTGTTGGCCATTTTGTTTTCTTCCTTATTATTATCTCTCATAACGTATAATAAATTTGGCTTTAAGGTCCTTGTGATCATATGAATTCTGTCTATAACCCTCTTTAGGCTCATATCCCTGGATCATCATTCTTATGATTGTTTTTGAGTCGCCTACTACATTCAGGCTATGATTTTGTCTTTGGTTTGCTTGTTGAAGTCCTTTAAGATGTGCATACGCCTCTGCTTTATTGTTGGTGTCTTTCCCAAGATTCCAGTAGTAGTTCAAGATTCTTTTTCCTCCGAGTTCGTAGAGAATTGCCCCCCTCCCACCCTCACACCTGCCTCTCCTGGGTTTCCCTTTGAAGCACCATCAAAACAATGTGTGTGTTCTGATTGTCTTTGGAGCCAATCTTCCATGTTGTGAATAGAATGAAGCTGCCAGCACGATCGTTGTATTGAATGATAACTCTTAGAGGAGTGGAGATTGAAGCTTGTGACCCAATCCTTCTCTGGGATATTCCAATTGATCAGACTTTAAGTGTCTGTAACCTCTGACAGTCGAGTTTTGGCCTTGCTAGCAACACTTTGAGGATGTGGCTTTTTTCCCTAGAAAATTTGTTTATACCTTGCTAACCAAATCTACCAGCAGACATATTTGGGGAGAGACCTCCACAGTCTTTTAAAGATTGTGTTTCCACTAAAGGTGCCTTGGTAGTATTTTTTCCAGTTTCCCAAGCAGGGATTTAAATACGATGGCCACCTTATTTGATGGATCAATTCTTTGTAGACGACATTCCAAACTGTTGTAGAGAAATAACAATCCCAAAAGAGGTGTTGAATAGTATCCTGATTGCTTTGGCATAGAGCGCAATTAAAAGGGTCGTGGAAACCCCTTTTCATCAAGTTTTCTCCCTTTAAAATTTTTCCATGAGCTAGGGACCAAATGAAGATATTAATTTTGGGTAGAGCGTCTTGACTCCAAATGTTTTTCCATTTTGTTGAAGACTGAAGGATCCTTGAAAAGGAGAGGAGAATTTTGTATCCTTCTTTAACTATGTACACATATGTTCCCCAACCTCGATTGTTTGGAATGTCTCTGGGTAAAGGGGTTTCTCCTCTAAGAAGGGATATCAACACTTGGGATTGATTTTGCATGTGATCGTGGACGTCTACCAGGCTCCAAGCCTTCCAGGTTCCATCTTCATTCCATATAGATATATCAAAGAGAGTGAGTTTTTGTTCTGAAGTCAACCATCTTTTCAATTCTCCAATCTCTTCTACTTGGGAGGCGATGTCAGTTCCCAAAATTGAATCTTGCCATAGCTTGATCAATTTTCCATTTCCAGGAATCCAAGAGAGGTGCTCTTTAAAGAAAGGAATTGAGGCTAGGTTGTGAGCCAGGTTGAGAGTCAGGAATAGAGTCCATGCATATTTTTCTGGTCCCCGGCCTATATTTTTTTGTTATGGTCATTTTCCATCATTCCTTTCTGCTCGAAATTATCCTTCAGAGTAGCTTGGATCCCATAGCTATATTAGTCACTTCATGGTCTATGATTCCTAGTCCCCCACTATTTTTGGGTGAGGATACTACATTTCAATTTACTAGATGAAACTTTTTGGAATTGGTCTTTCCCGATTGCCACATGAATTTGTGAATGAGTTGGCCCATGTTTTTCAGGGCTCCCTTTGGCGCCAAGAGGGAGGAGAATTGGAAGAGGGGGAGGGAGGATAGTACTGATTTTATCAGAACCACCCTCCCAGCTGGGTTGAGCCACCTTGACCCCCAGGACTCCATCTTATCCATGAATTTTTGGAGATTGAGGTGCCAGTACTCTCCAAGTACCGATTTTAAGCACAAATGGAGTGTAAAATTTCAGACCCCACCCAGTTTCAAGTCTCGCTAATTTTTTCAGCCAATGTTTAATGCCCAAACCCAGTTTTATAAAAAACAATTAAACTCAACATAAAATAAATTTTCAGAACTGAAACATGAGGATTATGAACTTTGTTTAACGCAGAAATAAAAACACATCAGCAACACATAACTCAGAAAAATATAACACAGAGATTTTTGGTCTAACAGCGACCCTGGAAAAACCCACGAGGGGAAAACCATTGAGAGAGGGAGTTTTTATTATTTCAGAGCTTCAGAGAAAATCTTTTACAACATATTCATCTTCAAAAATTTAATGAAAAACTTATCTCGAAAACCATGCCAAGTCTTCACACAAAAACTGAGCCAAACTCCTCGAAATTAATGCCAGAATTTCCTGCACACATGTACAGGTCTACTCCTCGTTTTTTATGCCTCCTTATTGTACGGCTGCTTCGAAATATGTGCCAACTGTTACAGCTCAAATCTGAGCATTAAATGTTGTATGACCACCTTGGAAAATGTGTCAAAACACCCAAAAAATACCACAGAAATTTTCCTCGATTTATGTGCAAGAAAACCAGTCATACGGACCGTACAGAATCTGTACAGTACTGATTGTTCACCCAGTTGTACTTTCCCTCGATTTTCATGCCTCTTTTATGTTGTATGGAACCCGAAAATCCATACAGTATGACCTCTGTTCTAAACTATACTCTACCTCGATTTATGTGCCATCTTTAATGTTGTACCTTCTACTTCAAAATACGTGCTAGTTTTCAGCCTCAAAATGCATGCCCTGGCTCTGCAAAAATGGCCTCTTTCTCAAACTCGGATTTTTGCTCTCTTGCTCTCTCAAAAATGATTCATCTACCCCAGAATGGATGCGCCCTCCTACCTTAGTCGACCTCATGAGGGAATCTCAAGAGTCGTCTCATCTAACTGTTGAGATTAGACGAGATCAACGGTGGAGATAAAATCACTTTATTCACCCACTTTCCCTAAGTCTAAAAAATTCACCCTTTAATTTTTATCTCACAAATTAAATCACTAGAGTCCACATTAGGCACTTTCTCACCCCTTAGGTGCCTAGGTGATGAGAACCACTTGCCTAGGTACTTTTTAATTATTTTTAACACTCCCTCCTACTGAGGAAAGTGTTACTCGCCACTCCAAACTTGTCCCTGAAAAATACAAACTTGCCTTTGCCCAATGCTTTGTTGAGTATGTCTGCAACCTGCTTATCTATAGATATGTATTGTAGCTCCACTACTCCTCTCTGAACATAATCATGGATGAAGTGATAACGAATCTCAATATGCTTAGACCTGTCATGAAATAATGGATTCTCCGAGAGTTCAATGCAACTTTGATTATCACAGTAATTCAAGGTAGGCCTCCACTGCACACCAAACAATCCCACCAGCAACTTGTGAAGCCAAAGGGCCTCACAACTGGCCTGACTGGCAGCCCTCCATGATTTTTGCTTTTTCAAGTGACAAATGACAATTCTTGTAGCTGCCTACGCCTCATCCTGTAAATATTGTTATTTGAAGGTGACTATTCGGTTGTAGAAATGATGTTTTGATTATTCCTATTTATTTTTATCTTGTGTTTTCCTGGTTGATTCATGACTGAAAGAATGAATCAAGCATTAAAACTTAAAATCGTATTGCAATTCTATCTAAGGCTTGGTCTTTAAAATGGTCGATGTGCTTACATCTATTTTCATGAATTTTGTTTTGCTTTGAGCTTATCATATATCAATGAAATACTTATTTTGAGTTGCTCTTGGATTGTAAGCTTATATTTTGGATCCTTTGTAAATATACCAAGAATCGATTGGCTTTGGTTTACAAAAACATATCCATTTTTAACCTTTGCAAATCAAATATACCCATTACTTGTCATGGGAATTAAACACACCATGATCGTACCCTGTACTTCGTTTTAGCTGGCAATTTGAATTGACATGCCTCTCATGATAGATCAAGGTCTAGTGTTATGCTTTGTATCCAAAACGTTCATCACCATAAGTGCCCGAATTTCATGTCTGAAACCCTTATGCTTATATTATGGTCGCGCTGGTGTGATTGCTAGTTTTGCTCCTTTGTTATCAGCTTAGACTTGTCTCTATTGTTGCTACCTCTTAAGCCCACAGTTATTTCGGGTCACTTATCTTACCATCTGTACAAACTGTCATAGCCCCTGTCGTCCGATTTGAGCCAAACGACTCCCAAACTTTGTTGTTGTATGATTATGCGAGTGAGGATCTGAACAGCTAGGCTTGGGATATGTTTATTAAGAAGTTCCAGGGTTATAATTTGTGAGTGGCCAAAGAATTCAGCCTTACATTTGATGGATATAGAGTCAATGTAGGTGATGTTCAGTTGGAAATCACCAAAGAATTTCTCAGTGAAGCAGCAGGGCTCCCTCTCATTGGTCAAAAATGGTTTAAAAATTCAAAATTGGACAAAGTACCCTAGAGTCTTTTCGTCACCTCCAGAAAGATAGATTGTTGTGACAAAGGTATTCTGGTCTCCTTACTCAAGGTTAGATGGCATGGTTTGTTAGCAGTTTTAAAACAATGTATTACCTGTGAATGGCGTTTTGGCCTGGTCTTCCTTTACCATGTGAGATTGCTCATGCATTTTATTGGCTTCCATTTAAACATGTCGTTTTACCTACTAAGAAGTTTGTATAAAATGTCAAAGAGATACGAGAAGCAGAACTTGGATTCCAACCTCTTTCACCATGGTTTGATTAAATTATTCTTCATTCATCATTTGAAAACACTTGGTGATGATTGGGCGGTTTCATAGCTCGTAATCGTTTTGTTACAGTAAATCCTGTAGAGACCCCTGTAATGGATAAGCCTATGATAGAGAAACCTATTAATTTCTCAATTGGAAACCCAAATCTTTTGAATGAAAATCCTTGTGAAGAAGCATTGTCCGATCGGACTTTATGTGGGCAACAGGGTATTAGTTCTGAGTTTATTAAACCCTTGTGCATGAGTTGATTGTCTACCTTGACCCTACTGTAAAATCCAAAAGTAGAAACCCTCGCAAACAGTCAAAGAAGACTCAAGCTATGTTAGGGTTTCATAACAAGAAGGTTGGTCGACTCATTTCAAGGAGTCCGCGTAATAGATCCAAAGCTCATGTGAGCTCGATCGAATCGATCAAGATCCATGAGGACTCTGACTCCAAGATTGAAAAGTTTATGGAAGAGGAAGATCATAATTGTTCCAAACTGGGTCTTAATCAACCATTCGATTATGTCAATAATCTCCCACCGTGCTTAAAAGATAGCAAAGGGTTCACAGGTATTAAACTTGGTCAAAGGCCGACAGTGGATAGCAGTGATGTTTTACCACACAATTACACATTTCCTCAACAGGTCGCCTCTGTTGTTCCCTACGAAGTTTGCTTGCAGTGGATAGGACAGTACTATACAGACATCCCCATCCTTCAGGATTGACTTTTTAGGATTTTAGATTGGCTAACAGAGCCATTAAACCCGTCAGAACGAGTCACACCAAACGTCTTGGGTTATTTAAACAACCCCGGACCAGACTCGTTCTTCCAGTTGACGAACGGTCAGTTTCGCCCGCCAACAAATGGCGCTAGAAGGAGGGCCTGAATACAATTGATGGCACATGAAAGTCGCAAGACTTCTCCCCCACACACTCGCTCCCCTATAGTAACACGGAGTCATTCTGACAACAACGTTACTTCTGAAACAACAACTACCTCGAACGAAAATCCCCAGATCTTCGTTAAGCCGGTAACACCAAACCCTCAAGGGGTCGACGTGCAAGAAATTGTTCATCAGTCACTCCTAAGGACACACGGTGCTTTGGTCCGTATCAGACAACTTGGTAGGCCACTGAATCAGCCCTTAGATTTATCTAATATCATAGAACAACTTGAAGGCACTGGTCTGCTTTTAAACCCTCTAGGAGACGATACTATCAATCCTACCGATACACCTACTCTTGGAGCTGGGGGATCTGGTATTCCACCTTCCCCACCTCATTCATCTCTATCCTCTTCAAGAGGAGAGTCATCTGACAAAGACAATTCATTATCTGAACTATCTCAGCCTTCGACACCACCTACACCTATGTCAAACCAAAACAATCCCGCCAGACCATGGCTCGATCAAGATGTTGTGGTTGTACCTGAACCCCAACACCCTTTACCAAAACACCCGGAGAAATGGTTACCTAAGTTCGATCCAGATTCTAAGCAAATCGTCGAAGATCACATAAAGCAATTCATGCTAGCCATTAGACTCCGAAGTGTAGAACATGAAGATGTAGTATGTAGACTTTTTCCTTACACGTTTGAGGGCAATGCCTCTACATGGTATTTTGCCCAACAACCTCACACCATTGTATCTTGGGACAGATTTGAAACCTGTTTCTTAGAGAAATTCGAAGATGATAAATCTCTTGAAGTCTTAGTTATGGAACTTTCTAGCTTAAAAATGAACCCTAAGGAGAAAGTAAAAGATTTTAACTAAAGGTTCCTCACGTTAAAAAACTGAATTCCCACTGATTCAATGCCCGCGGAAAGCCTTATTGTAGCATATTACACTAAAGCTCTACATAATAATATAGCAATTTGGGTTAAAAGATCTAAGAATTCCACGTTACTGGAAGCCTTTGAGGAGGCAAGCCAAATCGAAAAAGATATTTTGAGCTTGAAAGATAATCTTAGTAATGAGGCAGAAATAACCCCATCTTCTGAGAAGAAAATAGAAATTCTTACTAGGACTCCCCAAACCAAAACCCAATCAGAAACTTCAGATTTAGAAAGTTTGCAAAAGGTTGTCCAAAAATTATCTAATCAAGTCATAGACTTGAAGAGATCGGCCGAAGAAGCATCCTCAAGCAAAGGAAGTTTTAAACCTCCTTTCAGAAAGTCTTTTCCCCCCAACCGGCCAAATCCGACCCCTGAAGGTCTAAATTTCGAAAGCTTGCAATACGCTCTGCAAACTATCCTTGAAGCACATGATAACTTGGTCCCTCCTGAAAGTTCGGAAAACATAGTCGAAGGAGAAGTACTTGAAGAAGAGGAGTCATCTCCCAATATCTTCGGGCATTTCTCCGACAGTATTTTTCAAGCAAATTTTGAAACTATACATCCTTACAACACCAGAAGCAAAACACAGAGTAAACCCTCTTCCGAAATGAGTAATAATGTGCCCCCGAAACAATTGAAACAAGCTGAAACAAAATAGAATTTAGCAGCCCCAGTTTTAGAGTATGATTTGATTGAAGACCTAAAAAAACTCAGGGCTAATATTTCTGTTTACGAACTTTTGAAATTCCCTCTTCTTCTGCAGAAAATGTTTCAGAACATCGCAAAAAATAGTAAAAGAAGCAATCTGAATAGCAAGAAAATTGCAAAAATCAGTTTTAAAATAGCTCAAAAGATCCCTACTAAAACGACACCTGAACCCCCAGATAAAAGGGATCTCACTGAAAAAACTGTATCAAATGTAGATAAAGTAGTTTCAGGGACAACAACTAAAAATCAGTAGAATTCTGTTGTTAATACTTGCAAAAATGTCCCCCCTTTCTTGTTAACTTTTGAAATTTTTAATAGAAATGTACATAATTACATGGTAGATTCCAATGCATCATCGAATGTGATGTCTTTATCCGTTTGCCAAAAAATTAACGCAGAAGTTCAACCTTCTAGTCTTAAAATCATTCAGCTCGATCGAACGAATGTTAAGGTAATTGATGAACTAAAGAATGTGCTCGTTAGGTTATCTTCTAATCCTAAGGTTCACTAGATTATTGACATTATTGTTGTTGACATCCCCGAAGTCTATGGTTTATTTTTTAGCAGGGATTGGTCCGAGCAACTACATGGTTACTTTGCAACAGATTGGTCGCATTTATGGTTGCTACAAAATGTACATCCAAACAAAATTAGGATTAACCGTGAACGTTATCTCAAGCACACCGTGACAGATTTGAATGATGCAAATAAACCATTTACTGCTTCCACTAATTCATTTGAAATACAGGGAATGAACACCTTCTTTGGTAATTTCGTCGCTAAAACTTCGCCCACCACCAATCCAAAGCAACAATCAAAGCTCATAACCTGTACTCAATCAACAACTTTGCTAAATGTGCCAAACACTGCTTTCGAAGCTCAGATATGGTCACTTTAATTCGATGGATCCAAATCCAAGGAAGGAGCCGGTGCAGGATGCATACTCATCGACCCCACAGGTAATAAGACTTTCATTGCCTGTCGATTAGAGTTCGAGTGCACTAATAATAATGTCGAATATGAAGCACTTCTACAAGGGCTTAAGAAAGCCTTGGATATGGACGTAACAAATTTAATAGCGTTCGGTGACTCG
>ML790063.1:0-14599 GCA_009831015.1 Picea engelmannii
CAGTTTGATTTCTCAAGAACAAGTAAGAATCTTTTGAAAAATTCAAGATCTACAAGGAAATGGTTGAAAATGAGATGGATTCAAGAATCAAATTCTTGAGATCTGATAATGGAGGATAGTTCACTTCAAAGGAATTTATGGACCACTGCAACAGTCATGGAATAAAAATTCTATTCTCCATTTCTAGGACACCTCAACAGAATGGAGTTGTTGAAAGAAAGAACATGACAATACAAGAAATGGCTCGAACAATGCTAATGGATTCCAAATTGACAGATATATTTCAGACACAGGCAATGCATACAATAGTTCACATTGAAAACAGAGTAATGCTCAGAAACAACATTAATAAAACTCCCTACAAGCTATGGAAAGGAAGACCAGCAAATGTGAAGCACTTCAAAGTTTTTTGAAGCAAATGCTACATCAAAAGAGAAGATGGAAGAATGGGAAATTTTGACTCTCATGTGGAAAAATGAGTACTTGTTGGTTACTCAAGTACAAGGAAAGCATACAAGTGTTACAATCTAATATTGAACAAAGTTGTGGAAAACATCAACGTAAAAATTGATGAAACAGGCAGACCAGAATCAAAGGAAGACGAAAACAAATCAATGGAACAACTTGTTGGCATACTTACATACATAAGGAAACATGTGCGTGTTTGTCATTGATGGCGCAGATCAACACGATCAATAACGCAATGATAATGGCATGGAAATGATCAACAATGAACAGCAACAATGATTGTTGGATCCCATTCCGAATTCTCAATGACCGCCATATATGAATTCATATAGGAGGAGCGTGTAGTAGAAGAGAACAAATCTCAGGCGTTAGATCTGAGCCCGAATACAGACTGTCGTTGGATCCGGAAGAAGGAGCATGATCTTTACATGCAAGATAAAGCGGGCTTACAAAGTCTCGAAAGCAGGAGCACCGCCCATACTCAAGAAGGACATGTGGCGAGCGACTAGAATTTCACTGAATTACACATTGGAGGAGGCAACGGAGCATGGTGCGGGAACTAGCGATATGCGATATCCCGAAATGATCTTGGCCGTCAGACTGAGGATTGATTTGAACCCTTGGATCGAGGGTCGTGGACCGTTGGATGGAGACTACAGATGGAAAGAGGTCATCTTTTTGCTGACTGGAAAGTCAAAGGAAGGAGGAGCTCTATCCTTTGAAATCGTGAAACGTGAAACCACGATTCAATCTGATTCGTTGATCAAGAGAAAGTGTGGACTGTTGATCTGGATCCATTTCAGAGTTTCGGATACCAGGTGTTGGAGGAGTCAAGGAGACTCACGAAAAAATTTCAAAGTGCCTTTTTGGCGCAGCCTGTGGTCCTCGCCGGTGGTCATGTGAGGGGAAGAAGCTAGCGGTGCTAAGCTCCATTTCTGAGTTTCAGCGATCACGACTTGGAGTGTCGAGACCCTTCATCATAGGAATGCCGAAATGCGAAATCATGAAATTCAAATTCTGTTTAGCGCTCGGTCACAACCAGTGGGCATATGAGATAAAGCGAAATCCTGCGGATTTCATCCAATGGTGCTGGTTAATTGAGAATTTGATCAAAGGGCTACTGTTTCTCTTCACGATTAATTTTTCAGTTACGATTTAGTTAGCTGAACTGAATCATGGTTCTTGGACGGTTGACGATTCAGTTGCTGAGGCATTTTTTCCCTAGGAGATTCGAGGTGTAACTGAAGAGGTTGGAGTGCATAAAAGAGATATACAGTGACTGTGTGAGGTTGGTTGTTCTCATTGAAAAATGAGGTAAACTGGGAGAAAGGAAAATCGTAGAATGCACAGTGTGAGATCAAACTCAGAAATTATAAACATAAGATGAACAGAGCTGAAGAATAATGAAGCAGAGAAGAATTGCAGAACAAAGAAGAAGTGGTAAGAATTGATATATATGTATTGATGGTTATTCAATTATTTATTTTATAATCAGGGAGGTAGGGTGGTGCTAGGGAGGACTATGGTCGTCTGATATTCAAGTTGGTGCTTGAATATTGGAAGTTGTATCTTCCATATAGTTGTGGCTAGAAAATAGGGTGGCAGGGTGGTGCTAGGGATAACACAGAGTTTCTGTATGCAAGTTGGTGCTTGTATAAGTCCAGTTGGTCCTGGAACACTCAGGGAGTTGATGCTTCCTTCTAGTGGGTGCTAGAGAAATAAGAGGGTTGGTGCTCTCAACAAGTTGGAGCTTGTAAAACAGAGGTAGTAGCCTCACATTGAGTTTGTGCTCAAAGATAGATGATGTACAGAACTTAAAAGATTGTCTATCATTCAAAGAAGAAGAGGTTTTCTCCCTTTATGGGTTTCCTCGTGAAAATATGTGTCTATGTATATCTTATGTGTGACTGATGTTCATTATTTATGCTGTTCATATCTTGTATAATATTGATGGTCACTTGGAAGAGATTAAAAAATCATTTGAATAAGTCATATATTGTTTAAGCACAGTAACAACTGATTCAGCCCCCCTCTTAGTTGTCTTAGTAATTTCAACAATTGGTATCAGAGTGGGTTCCTTTTATTTAAAGGTATATCTGTAATCTTAAACATGACAATTCATGAAGGGACTTCAACCAATAAGCCTCCTCTGTTTGATGGAACAAATTTTGCCTTCTAGAAGGTTAGAATGAGAATATACTTAATGGCCTTAGGTGATGATGTTTGGGATGTAGTAGAGACTGGATATACAAAGCCTATTGTGCTATCTTCCAAGGATGATAAGTTAGAATTTAGATTCAATGCTAAGGGAATCAATGCTATCTTGAATGGACTTGTTGACACTGAGTTTATAAAGGTGATGCATCTTGAAACTGCCAAAGCAATGCGTGATAAACTTATTAGCAGTTACGAAGGAAATGAGAAAGTAAAAGATGCCAAACTTCAAACATATAGATTGAAATTTGAACAACTAAAGATGAATGAAGATGAAACATTTAGCAAGTATTTTTTAAGAGTTGAGGAGCTTGTGAATGCCATGAAGGGTCTTGGTGAGAAAATTGAAGAATCATTTTTAGTTGAGAAGATTTTAAGATCTTTGCTTGATAAATTTAATCCAAAAGTCTCTGCAATAGAAGAACTAAATGATCTTAAAACTCTGTCCATTGATCAACTCCTAGGAATTCTAATTGCATATGAAATGAGAATTAGCAAAGATAAATCCATTACTAGAGAAGCATCTTTTAAATTAGACAAGAATAGTGATTCAGAATTAGATGATATTGAGGCAAAATTTGTGAGAAGGTTAAAGAAAGGATCAGGAAAATATCAAGGCAACCTCCCTTTCAAATGTTTTAACTATGGTAAGATAGGTCATTTTGCATCTAAGTGTCCTCACCATAAAAAGGACCATAACTTTGATGATGAAAATAAATACAAATTTAAGAAATATAGTAAAAAGAAAAGTTTGTGTGCAAACAATGACAATTCCTTAGAAGACATAGATAGCGATTCATCATGTGAAGACAAAGTGAATGATTTTATGCTTATGGATATGGGAGATCTTGAAGATGAAAAAACAGGAGGTGAAATGGATGACAAAGAAGCTGTGGTGGATATGGAAGGTGAATTAATCAGTTCTTTGGAAGAAATTGATAGACTTAGATTTAAGAAGAGAAAACAAAAACAATTGTTGATGCATTTTAAAATGAATGGTAAAAAACTTGATGAATACTTTGCTCTACTAAAAGTTGAGTTAGAAGAGGCAAAGAAAATAGAGGACATTATGAAAAACAAAAGTTATCAGAAAAGAAAGCGAGATGTGAAGCCTTAGAAGAAGAGATAGTAAAAACCAGAAAAAAGATGGAGAAGTTTAAGGCATTGTATCACCAAAATCTGTCAAGTATTAAAGCATCAGAAGGATTAACCTTCATTCTAAATCAGTAAAGGAATCTAAAGTTGAAATCTAGCTTGGGCTATGAAGAAGGATCAAGTAGTGATCATCCAAGTAATACAGAACCCATCAAGTTTGTCAAATCTACAATCATTGACAACAACCACTCTGCAGAAACAAAGAAATAAAATCAACCACCAAGAAGGAATGAAAGAAAAAGTACTAGAACCGAATCTGTAGATCAGAGAAATTATCAGCATAGAAGAAATCAACCCACTCAAAGAAGACAATCTTTTTCCAGGTACAAAGGATTTTTCTATGGATATTGTTTTTTTCTGTTCTAACTTTGGTCACAAATTGATAACTTGTTCTTTAAGATGTAGATATGAGCAAATAAGTTATTCAAGGAATAGTTATCTGCCATAACAAAGATTGAGACCGCCAAGTAACAAACAACCACAAACTATAAATCATATGATGGCTGGGAGAAGGATGCAGGTGAAACATAACAACAATTATGAGCATAACAATCATTATGATCTACTATTCAGTGAACCAGAATGTTATAACTGCCATAATTATGGACATAAAGCTGCATACTATCTCTTAAAGAACTATAAGCCAGATCTGAATCTTGTTGCTAAAAATTTCAAGGTTTGGAAGAAGAAAGAAGATGACCAATGTGGATTAGTATTATCAACCCAAAGACAAAAGAATCCTCGGTATATTGACAGTGGATGTTATGAACATATGACTGGAGGAAAAAGTAAGTTTCTAACTCTAAGTGAAAACAAATCAGGGAATGTAACTTTTGGAAACGATGCGCCAGGAAAAATAAAAGGTAAAGGAATGGTAAGACTGAGTAATGGCAAAGGAAAAGCTCAAGATATGTTTTTTGTAGATGGTATGAAACATAATCTACTAAGTGTCAGTCAAGTTTGTGACAGAGGATGTGAAGTTGTTTTTACTTCTAAAGATTGTAAAATAAAGTTTGTGAATTCAGGACAATTGGTTGCAAAAGGGATAAGAACAAAAAACAATTTCTATGTGTTAAAAGAAGACAAAGAAGAATGCCACTTAAGCAAGTATGATGAAAGTTGGCTATGGCATAGGAGACTTGGACACCTAAATTTTGATCATATAATTAATCTTAGAAACAATGGGGCAGTAAAATATCTTCCAAAGATATCAAAGCCATATGACTCTATTTGTAAACCTTGCTAGATAGGAAAGCTTACTCAGACACAGTTCAAATCTAAAAACTTTCCTTCAACAAAAAAACCTCTCAAGTTAGTACATATGGATTTATGTGGACCATCAAGAAAAGAAGGTACATGAAAAGAAAACTATTTTATGTTGATTATTGATGATTATTCTAGACTAACATGGGTTTCTTTTTTGAAGGAAAAATATGAAGCATTTGAAAAATTCAAAGTGTTTAAGGCTTTGACTAAGAATCAAACAGGAAAAATATTGAAGGCAATAAGGTCTGATAGAGGAGGAGAGTTTATTTCATGGAACTTCAAAGAGTTATGTGATAAACATGGAATCAAACGAGAATACACTATTCGAAGGACTCCACAACAAAATGGAGTAGTTGAGAGGCATAATAGATCAGTTCAGTAGATGTCAAGATCAATGATGAATGAAAGGAATATTGATTAGACATATTGGGTGGAAGCAATTCATACATATGTTCATATCCTTAACAAAGCTCATCTTAGGCCACACAGTGACAAGACTCCTTATGAACTATGGTTTGGAAGACCTGCTTCAATCAAGCATTTTAAAGTCTTTGGGAGTAAATGTTATATCAAGAATAATGATGAAAATATTGGCAAATATGATGACAGTGCTGATGAAGGTATCTTCTTAGGTTATTCTACAAACAGTAAAGGATACATATGCTATAATAAGAGGTTGCATAAATTGGTTGATTGTATCGACATAAAAGTTGATGAAGAAATCCTGGTACGAAATGTAAGCAGTGTTGAACTAAGAACATAAGATATAGTTGAAGATGAAGATGAACATGTCCAAGAATAAAAAAGAGAAGAATCTAAATCAGATGAAGATACAAATACTCAGGCTCACACAAATCAACAGAAAGAAACAAAACCACCTCTCAAAATTGTTAGAAAGAATCATCCTAAAAATAAGATAATTGGAGATATAGATAAAGGAGTTCAGACAAGAAGGAAATTGATTAAAGAATCAGAACAATCTCAGGTTGATTTTCTATCTATGATTGAACCTAAATTTTTTGATGAAAACAACAAGCATGATGGTTGGATTAGAGCTATGAATGAAGAGCTTGATCAGATTGAGAAGAACAATACTTGGGGAGCTTGTTCCTAGACCCGAAGATAAGAATGTAATAGGATCCAAATGGGTGTTCAAGAATAAAATGAATTAAAAAGGACAAGTTGTTAGGAATAAAGCCAGATTAGTCTGTAAAGGGTATGCACAAGTTGAAGGACATGATTTTGATGAAAAATTTGCACCAGTGGCAAGATTGGAAGCCATCAGAATGTTTCTTGCATATTCATGTCATAAAAAATTTAAAGTATATCAGATGGATGTAAAGTCAACATTTCTTAATGGAGATCTAGAGGAAGAAGTATATATGGAGCAACCTGAACGATTTTCACTGACAGATAATCCTGATTATGTATAAAAACTGAAGAAGGCTTTATATAGACTGAAACAAGCACCACGAGCTTGGTATTATAGACTGGACAAATTTTTACAAGACAAAGGGTTCAAGAAAGGTACTGTTGACAACAATATCTACATTAAGTCTGAAGGTGATGATTTACTAGTTGTTTTGGTTTATGTAGATGACATTATTTTTGGATGTACTAATGATTCTTCTATCCAGTTGTTTTCTAACTCTATGCAAACAGAATTTGAGATGTCCATGATAGGAGAACTGCCATATTTTCTTGGTTTACATGTAAATCAAAGTTCTACAGGAATATTTATCTCTCAAGAAAAATATTTGAAAGAGATGTTGAAGAAGTTTTAGATGGAAGATTCTTCCTTTGTTAGTACACCTATGGTGGTCAGTTGCAAGCTCAGTAAAGATGATATTTTACCTAATGTTGATCAAAGGACATATCGATCAATGATAGGCAGTCTTCTATACATCACAACATCCCATCCTGATATAATGCAAGTTGTTGGAATGGTAGGTCAATATCAATCTGCTCCTAAAAAAAGTCATTTAGTAGCTGTAAAAAGGATATTCAAATACTTAAAGGGCACAATGACTTATGGTCTGTGGTATCCTAGAAATCAGAATATTTAGTTAACTTATTATTCAAATGCTGATTGGGAAAATTGTGTGGATGAGAGAAAGAACACCAGTGGAGGTGCATTCTTCTTGGGTGACTCGTTAGTTTCATGGATTAGTAATAAGGATGTATCTATTTCCTTGTCAACTACAGAGGCAGAGTACATTGATGCTGCTACTTGTTGCACTCAGATTTTATGGATGATCCAAAATCTTGTAGATTTGAAGGTAAATTATATTGATCTGATTTCAATTCACTGTGATAACACCAGTGCCATTAGTGTCTTCAAGAATCATGTTCTTCATTCCAAGACTAAGAATATACCAATCAAATATCATTTTCTCGAAGAGCAGGTTACAAAAAGAGTTGTTTAGCTGGATTATATTCCTTCCACAAAACAGATTGCTAACATCTTTACTAAACCGTTAGCATCGACGCCTTTTGGATATCTTCGTCAGAATTTGGGGGTTATATATTCATTTGTCTAGTCTATTCACCTTGTCAGGGGGAGTATGTGATTGTCACATATCTGATACCTTCGATATGTATTGCAATAGTTCAGGGGGAGCGTGTTTCTTCTTTGACATTGATGTCAAAGGGGGAGAAAAAGTGTGGTAAGCAGTGTGGTAAGGATGCTACAGTGGTATGTTTGGTTGGTGTGGTAAGTAGTGTGGTAAGGATGCTACAGTGGTATGTTTGGTTGCATGTTCAGTAGGCAGAGTAGCAGTCTAGGTAGAGAGTGCAGAGTGCAGTTCTTCAGGTTCAAGGTTGCCATCAATGCCAAAGCGGAAGATTGTTGGCATACTTACAGACAGAAGGCAATGTGTGCGTGTTTGTCATTGATGGCACAGATCAACACGATCAACAACGCAACGATAATGGCATGGAAATGATCAACAATGAAGAGCGACAGTGATCATTGGATCCCATTTCGAATTCCTGATGACTGTCAGATCTAAATTAAGATAGGAGGAGCGCACAGTAGAAGAGAATAGATCTCAGGTGTCATATCTGAGCCCAAATATTGACCATCATTGGATCCAGAAGAAGGAGCACAATCTTTACGTGCAAGATGAAGCGGGATTACAAAGTCCCAAAAGCAGGAGGACCGCCCATCTTCAAGAAGGACACATGGCGAGCGACTAGAATTTCGATGACTTACACATTGGAGGAGTTAACAGAGCATGGTGTGGGAACTCGCGATATGCGATATCCTGAAATGATCTGGGCCATCAGATCGAGGATTGATATGAACCCTTGGATCGAGGGTTGTGGACCATTGGATGAAGACTACGCGTGGAGAGAGGTCAAATTTTCGCTCAATGGAAAGTTAAAGGAAGGAGGAGTTCTATCCTTTGAAATCGCGAAACATGAAACCGCGATTCAATGTGAGTCGTTGATCAAGGGAGAGCGTGGAGCATTGATCTGGATCCATTTTGGAGTTTTGGATATCGGGTGTTGGAGGAGTCAAGGAGACTCACGGAAAAATTGCGAAGCGCCTTTATGGCGCAACTTGTGGTCACCGCCGGTGGTCACGTGAGGGGAAGAAGCTAGCGGTGCTATGCTCCATTTCAGAGTTTCATGATTGCAACTTGGAGTGTCGAGACCCTTCATCACAAATGATGAAATGAAAAATCACAAAATTCAAATTCTATTTAGCACTCGGTCACAGCCAATGGGCATATGAGATAAACGCAAAATCCTGCAGATTTCATCCAACGATGCTGGTTAATTGGGAATATGATCGAAGGGATACTATTTCTCTTCATGATTAATTGTTCAATTACAATTCAGTTAGATGAATTGAATCATGGTTCATAGACGGTTGGCGATTCAGTTGCTGAGGCATTTTTTCCCTAGGAGATTCAAGGTGTAAATGAAGAGGTTGGAGTGCATAAAAGAGATGTGCAGTGATTGTGTGAGGTTGGTTGTTCTCACTGAAAAATGAGGTAAAATGGGAGAAAGGAAAATCATAGAATGCACAGTGTGAGATAAAACTCAGAAATTATAAACAGAAGATGAACAGAGCAAAAGAATAATGAAGCAGAGAAGAATTTCAGAACATAGAAGAAGTGGTAAGAATTGATATATTTGTATTGATGGTTATTCATCATTTATTTTATAAGCAATGAGGTAGGGTGGTTCTAGGAAGGATCATGGTCCTCTGATATTCAAGTTGGTTCTTGAATATAGGAAGTTGTATCTTCCATCTACTTGTGGCTAGAAAACAGGGTGGCAGGGTGGTGCTAGGGATAACACAGAGTTTTTAGTATGCAAGTTGGTTCTTGTATAAGTCCAGTTGGTGTTGGAACACTCAGGGAGTTGATGCTTCCTTCTAGTGGGTGCTAGATAAATAAGAGGGTTGGTGCTCTCAGCAAGTTGGAGCTGGTAAAATAGAGGTAGTAGCCTCACATTGAGTTTGAGCTCAAAGATAGATGATGTACAAAACTTAAAATATTGCATATCATTCGAAGAATAAGAGTTTTTCTCCCTTTATGGGTTTCCTCGTAAAAATCTATATCTGTGTATATCTTATGTGTGACTGATGTTCATTATTTATGTTGTTCATATCTTATATAATATTGATGGTCACTTGGAAGAGATTAAAAAATCATTTGAATAAGTCATATATTGTTTAAGCACAATAACAACTGATTCACCCCCCCACCCCCCTCTCAGTTGTCTTATTAATTTCAACACAACTTTTCTAAGAAGAAGAAGTAGAAGATGAACTAGAAGAGGAATATGAAGAGAATCCGATAGAATCAGAAGAGCAAGTTCAACAAGTATCTCCAAAGACACCTAGCAAACGAGTACAAAAGAATCATCCTTCAGATCAAATTATTGGAAACAAAGATGCAGGAGTTGAGACTAGAAGAAAAATCCTTTCACCAAAACAAACACACCTAGCACTCTTATCGACAATTGAACCACACTGTTTTGAAGAAAACAACAAGGATGAATTTTGGAATAAGGTCATGAATGAAGAATTGGATGAAATAGAGAAAAATGACACTTGGGAACTGGTTCCAAGACCAAAGAATAAGAATGTGATCGACGCAAAATGAGTTTTCAGGAATAAATTAAATGAAGATGGACAAGTTACAAGGAACAAAGCTAGATTGGTATGTAAATGATAGGCACAGATTGAAGGAATCAACTTTGAAGAGACATTTTCCCCAGTTAGAATGGAAGCAATCCGATTGATTTTAGCCTATGCATGCTCCAAAAATGTTAAAGTATATCAGATGGAGGTAAAATCATCTTTTCTGAATGGGGAACTTGAAGAAGAAGTCTACATTGAACAACCATAAGGATTTCAGTTGTCAGAGAACGCAGATTATGTGTGTAAATTAATGAAGGCGTTCTATGGTCTAAAACATGCTCCTAGAGCATGGTACTCTAGACTGGATAAGTATCTGCAACAGGCAGGGTTCAAAAAAGGAAGTGCATACAACAACCTCTACATCAAGGTAAGTGAAGGTAATATTTTATTAATTGAAGTTTATGTTGAAGATATTATTTTTGGTAGTGATGATGACAGGTTAAGCCAGAAATTTGCAAAAGAGATGCATAATGAATTTGAAATGTCGTTACTTGGAGAACTATCCTTATTTTTGGGACTTCAGATACGTCAAAGAAACCAAGGAATCTTTATTTCTCAAACCAAATATATTAGAGAAATGATAAAGAGGTTAAGAATGGAAGATTGCAAACCAGTTGCAAGTTGAGCAAAGATGATGATTCAAAGTCTACATATCAGAGGCAATATAGCTCAATGATTGGCAGCCTACTATATGTGAAAACATCTAAACCATATGTAATGCAGGCATTTGGATAGGTGGAACAATTTCAAGAAGCACCAAAGGAGTCACATGTGTTGGCAGTGAAGAGGATTTTTAGATATCTCAAAGGAACATAAGAGTTTGGATTATGGTATCCAAAAGGAAATGATCTATCACTTATTGCCTACATAGATGCAGATTGGGTAGGTTGTATTGATGACCGATGAAGCACCAGTGGATCAACGTTCTACTTGGGTGAGTGTTTAGTATCATGGCTAAGCAAGAAACAATCATCCGTATATTTATCTATAGCCAAGGCAGAGTATATTGCAACAACATCATGTTGTACTCAGGTTCTTTGGATGAAACAAACTTTGACATATATACAGGTTGAGTATGATGAGCCCATTCCAATCTATTGTGATAATACAAGTGCCATCAATATCTCGAAGAACCCGGTGATGCACTCCAAGACGAAGCAAGTTCCAATCAAGTATCACTTTCTATGGGAGCAGGTTGCAGAAAAGAACATCAGAGTTGATTATGTGGGCACAAAATAACAAGTGGAATACATCTTCACAAAACCACTTCCACGAGAATCCTTTGAATATCTTCGCCAGAGACTTGGAGTTATTTCTACTCCAAAATGAATGATTTTTGAATGCTTATCTTATATGTCTTATATTTACATGAGGAAGCACCATAAGAGGACAATTCAGTCAGGGGGAGCAACCCCAGATGGAAAGATACCTTTTCCATTGATGACAAAGGGGGAGAGATTTATCAGATACAAAGGACAGAGGCAGAGGACAAAGACATGGTTCCAGGGGAGAGATTTATCAGATGCAAAGGACAGAGGCATGGTTCCAGGGGGAGAAAATTTATTAGATACAGAGGACAGAGGCATGTTTCCAGGGGGAGCATGAGTGATATGATTTCAGTATTGCATCAGAGTGTTTCCATCAATGCCAAAGGGGGAGATTGTTGATTAAGTTTGGTTGTCATTGATGTCAACCCTTGAAGAAAGCCTCATAGCACAAAGGTTGGGTAATGGACCCAAGATTGTTTGATGTAAAGATGACTCATTATTATCTGGTCATGGTTGATAATAAGTAGAAATGGATGAACTCCAAAGTGGTCCCCTTATGGTGAAATATCTCATGGGAAGACACTTTGCGGATTGAGTTATCCTAGAAGTATGGTTAGAGAACCCATGATTATTTATGGAATAATGAGATGAACGCCAGTGAATTTGTCAGTGAAAATATCCTAGATGGATATTTTTTTTCATGCCATTTCCGGTGGTATATGGAACGTCACATAACTCCTCATGGTTAGAGAGTTATGGCCATGAGAAGTTGGAGAACCCAGGTTTGGGTAATGGACCCAAGTTTGTTTGATGGATAACAATATGAGTTTTGATATATTTTAAGGTAATACTATTCTATATGGATATTACATGTTATTCCATTTCTGGTGGTATGTGGAACGTCACATAACTCCTCACGGTTTGAGATTTATGGCCTTACGAAGTTGGAGGACCCTCATATGTCATCTAGAAGCCCTAAAAGGTCAAAGTAGTCAAAGTGGTTTAAGAGTTTTTAAAGTTAAATAATAAAGTGAAGTGATGAGTGCACTATAATTCAAAGTGAATACAAATCAATTATTTAAATAATAAATTTAATGGAGAATTTAGAAGTGGGTTAACCCTAAAATAAGGAAAGTGGGCAAAGTAACCTAGAAGATGTTTTTAAGGAAGCTACTTGGAGAGTATAAATAAGAGGCAAGGCTCTCTAATTTAAATCAAACTTGAACATATTGAATACCTATAGGTTTCTGAGGTAACCAAAGGATATCTAAGCCGAATTTCCGAGGGAAGGTGAAGAAAAGAAGGCTAGAATTCAAGGAAGGATAAATTCTTTTGATGATGCTTTCTAAGGTATGTTATTTACAGGTCATCTCACCATTTTCGCAATAACTTTTTTTCTAGAATGATTCAGACTGTGAAATTGCTATTCCATTGAGAAAATATATCTAAGTATCTGTGGTAAAAAATTCAGCTTGCGGTTCGTTGTATTTTTGGAGTTACACTCTGTGGAAACTAGGGTTTGTGGCTAGTCCTGAAACTAGTCAAAAATAGGTGTTTTGGGTAAAAACACCATAACTTCTTCATAAAATATCCAAATTCAGTGAGACCAAATGTATTGGTTATAGTACATTCTATAGTATTTTGTGTAATATTTTCAGATCGATTTAACAAACATTTCGTGCGGGGAATGCTCTACAAGGTCACTATCTAGAATATGCCAGAATTCAACAAGGTATGCCATTTTTGCTATAAATTATTTTATGAGAGGTTCAAAGTATTGAAACTTGGAGGAATTGCATAAAACACACCGAATAAAATTGTATATAAGTTTTAGATATTTATTCATTACAGGTACAAAGTTATGATTATTTCAAGTTAGGGTTGTTGACTAATCCAAAACTAGTCATGTGAGACTAAAGAAAAGTTTGATGTAAATGCTAGTCTCTTGTTGTTTAAAGGTAAAGAAGTTTTGCAGGTATGTGATCATATACACTAGGTCTATTACATAGTTATAAATCAGATTTGGATGATGAAATTGATGAGGGATTTTGGTTGAGGTACAAGTTGGGTACATGGTTGAGACAGGTAGTTGATGAGTTGGCACATACATGAGGTGTAAAGTTGATGATGTTGGTACATATTGATGAGTCATAGTTGATGTGTAGTTGACACATGATTGGTACATACTTGGAACATGGTTGGTTTCACTTGTTTATGGTACATGTTGATTACATATGGTTTGGTACAGGTTGGTGCATGTTTGATGCACTTGTTTATGGTACAGGTTGCTGCATGGTTGATGAACTTGTTTATGGTACAGGTTGATTACAGGTTGAGGTACAGGTTGATGCATGGTTGATGCATGATTTGGGTTTATTGGTACATGTTTACAATGGTATATCTCACAGTGATAGTGTGACAGTGGTTCCATCATTCTACTTCTACTTTAGGGTGGTTGGACGGGGCAAGGACAAGTGGTTGTAGCCACCTTCCAGTTGTAGATGGAGAACTTAGGGGGTTGTAGCCTATTTCTGGTTGTAGCCAGAGAATTGAGGAGTTGGAGCTTCCCTCAGGTTGTAGCCTGAGAAACTAGGGGGTTGGAGCCTCCTTCCAGTTGCAGTTGGAAAACAAAGGAAGTTGGTGCTTCCAATGAATGCAATTCTTCAAGACATATAAGAAAAAGCATTTGGTGGTTTTCTCCCAATTTGGGTTTCCACGTAAAACATTGGTGTACTGTGTATATGTGTGATTGTTCATTTCTTATTGATCATTATTGGATAATAATTCTACATTGATATAACACTTGGATTATTTGGAGAAAAAAGATTATAATTATGCTATTATTGATTCACCCCCCCTCTCAATAACCCAACACATCCTTCAACTACAAGATTAGGACCAGCCACAATGGGTTCCCATTGGTTGTTTTACTGCTTAGGTTCTTCATGATGCTCTAGTTCAAATATGACCAAAGGAACAATATGAAACTTGTCAAAACATGGGACCTCTAGGTTCGTTGTTTGAGGCTAGCTTCTTTACCTCTCTCGATGTTCCCTCATAATTTGATCTG
>ML790063.1:14699-29609 GCA_009831015.1 Picea engelmannii
TTACTGCTTAGGTTCTTCATGATGCTCTAGTTCAAATATGACCAAAGGAACAATATGAAACTTGTCAAAACATGGGACCTCTAGGTTCGTTGTTTGAGGCTAGCTTCTTTACCTCTCTCGATGTTCCCTCATAATTTGATCTGCTTTATGTTAGTGTCAAAGACTACTGGAAACTTGAGATTGAGAAGAACGTAGAGAAAATCCCCTTTAGATATCCCTTGCTCATGGTACATGGTGCACTAGTCCAAAAATCTATTAACTCCCATAGTTAACCTACTTCCATCTCTAACTTTCAAATATAGACTTTGATCCTTTTTTTTCCTTGAAAAAAATTATAATTTGTATTCCAAGTGAGAATGAAAATTACATATCATATAATAATACTTACATCTTTTTCACAACTTCTAAAAATTCCTTGAAAGAAACATATCAACACTCTTCAAACAATGTCACCATTCCTATTCATGTACATTCATCATTGATTTTAAACCATAAAATTTATAACCGTCCTATAAATGGACTCATACCTAGACTTAAAAAAAGGAGCTATTAATCTTACATCTTCAAAAGCTAAAACAATATATTGAAAGGTCCTAGAAAAAGTCTACCAACAATGTAAACAAGCTCTATAAAGTATATGAAATGAATATTTTTATACTTCATTCATTAATAGAGCAAATAATTAATGACATAATCATTCAATCTTTTGTTTCATTCTTCATCCATGTTCCCTTACATCTTCAAAAGCTAAAAAAATATCTTGTCTTCATCCCTGTTCCCTTACATCTTCAAAAGCTAAAACAATATCTTGAAAGATCCTAGAAAAAGTCTACCAACAATGTAAACAAGCTCTATAAAGTATATGCAATGAATACTTTTATACTTCATTCATTAATAGAGCAAATAATTAATGGCATAGTCATTCCATCTTTTGTTTCATTCTTCATCCCTGTTCCCTTATCCACTTGTAGCCCTTATTTTTGGGTCTATAAGAGCATATGAACACATCTTAAAGGCACATTAAAGGCCTTTCTCTCAAGTAAACTTTGTGTTGTGCTATGAGTTGGTGAAAATATATTCATTTATTATTTTCTAAAGATGATACAAAATATTAATTCTAATCCATGCTACGGTATGTAAAAAACAATGACCTAATGGAGAGAACTTACAATAGGGTGATTTTCTAGGTAATATTGGATGAGAGGAAGGAATAAAAGAATTTAAATGACCAATCCCAAGGTGGTCGAAAAACTGGTACAAGTGTTTTAGAGTTTTAGTCGTTGACATAATGGGAATTTGGGTTGCAAAATTTCCAAGTATTTCAAGGATTTCCCTATGGGTAAGCATCCATGCGATAATGACTATAAAAAATATGCATTTCAGCTTATGATGCCACTTCTAAATGGAATTCAATCTATATAGCTAAGTTTTTTCCCCTTTGATTTGGTTTTCCGGTCTTTATTGAGCTTTGCTTTAGGCTTATGCCTTTTCAATAACTATTTGTACCCATTTGTTAGCTTATAGTTTACAAATTCCTTTCTATAATTCCATATCTATCATTTTCACCACGTTTGAATGATTAGAAGGCATAACTTAAGGAAGAGGTTATCGAAAATCAACCCTCAATTTTTTTTTATGAAATAATCTTATTTACAAGGCTAAGCTATAATGTTGTCTTATTTTACCTATGACAATAATGAAAAGGTTGTAGTCTCCGACTCATGCAATCTCTATTAAACTTTTAAACTTGAAAACAATAACTCCAAACCAAACCTTAATTCTCTTAAAGATTTGAAATCACATTAGATTCAAACCACTCATACTTAGTTTGACTTAAAAATACTATCCAAAATTTAAAAAACCTTTAAACACATACATACATCACCACCTAATCCTTTAATCCTTTAGGAAATAAATCTATGAATAAAAATACACATTTAAATTTCTTTTTAATAATGACCATAAATCATTAACCATCCAAATTATTTATATTTTAAAAATCATCCTTTTCATAAATTAAGATATAAACAAGATTTAAAATTGAAATGAGGCTCATACCAAAGGACATAATAAGAACTTTTGCTAAGAGCATGTTAGCACTGAGAGTCACCCTCAGAGTGCGGGAGGATAAGCCCAGTACCCATCAGAGTTTTTGGTGGATGTTTTGTTTATATGAGTGGAGGTCAATGGACAAAACTCAATATATGAATGATGTTCAACACAAAACTAGACAAGAAATGTACAGGGAAGAGAGGGCCACAACTAACTTCAGTCAATGAATTGAGTTTAAGTGTGAGCAGAGTGAAGACTTAGTGAGAAAGGTGGAAAAGACTGCTATGGGCATCAGGCCTTCAAGCAGCTTGGAGAAGAAAAAATCATACTCAAGATCACTCTTAAGCTCAAGTTTCAAATACTGAAATATGTCCAAACAACACAGTCATAAAAACACAATGATCAAACCTACATCACCATGCAGCTACAACAACTCGACTGGATCCTCCATGTCTGAGCCATTCAGTGTAAGAGGGAAAAAAAATCACAAGGAAGATGACTAAAACTGGTCACGATACCGCTACAATCAAACCTACATTACAACAACATAACAACCCTCGACTAGATCCTCCATGCCCGAGTGTTTTAGAACAATTTTTTACAAAGAGATGAAAAGAGGTCGAGTTCTATTAATTTGAAAGTCTCAAATCTGATACATAACCAGGGAACAGTTCTGGCATAAAAAACATTACAAAATAAGGAGCTCTTCTCAACCAGTTGGCAACCATAACAAAATATAAAAACTATCTATTTATACTCAGAATAGTCCTCGACTATCAGGAGTGTGATTTGATCACTACAATCAAAGCTTTGCATTGACGACTTCTTCTGTCCTACTGAACGTGCATCCCTATGTCATACGCGAGATCATATCATCATGGGTCTACAGGGAAATCTGCTTGTAGGGGTACCACATGCTGACGGTTCAGTCCCCACGGTCGAGCCTTCCATGCCTTCCATTTATGGGGTGAGCTGAGGTTTCAACTACCAAACCTACCTTCCATTAGCTACCTTTCCTCAGATATTGAACAAGACTTAATTCTTAGGGGCGCGACCACTTGTTGCTCTCAGATATGATGCCATATAAACATGTAATTGTGGGGCTGCTCAGAGGTGGTTTGGGTCCAGACTACTTTTGGGCCCACAATCCATCACATTTCGCAACGTAGTATTTTCACCATACAATGGTTTCCATTGGGGGAACGCTCAAGAAAAATATCGCCCGAGCATGTTGCGTCCTCACAATATATTGTGGCCGCTGATCTGGTCATGATCCAATATCTGGGCGCACCGACTAGATTTGGCGCCACCACCAAGCTTACTCGCCCACCAACTTTAGGATCTACCAAAAGTGTGCTTTGGGGTGGGGCGTTACTTTTGGCGCTGAACAATAAGACCTCCTGGAGGATGATCTGACGTGGAGGCCAGATGCCACCATGCTGATTTGTCGCGGACAGAGAGGTAACATATGTCACTTGAAAACATGCCAGAGGCGTGTCTGAGAATACTTGAAAAGAGTGCCACATGTAAAAACCATAAGGGTGCCACTTGTCTGTGCTGATAGTCGACATGTGTTTGGCTCTCCAGGGCTCGTGGGATAGCTCTTGTTTACCTGCTGTGCTTTTACCCAGAGCTATGGATCTTGCGACACATGAATCTTTGAATTGAACGACTGAGATCTACTCCAGGTCTTTAGGCTTCGGGAGAATTAAAACTCAAACTTCACTTTTCACAGGGATTTTACCTGGAATCATAAATTTGATGACGCATGGCCCTCCTGAGATCGACGACTGAGATCCCTTCGTGACTCCGAGATTTAGACTTCTCAATAGTCAAAATTTACTTTCCCTAAGAAAATATGTTGGAGTGAGGGATATGGCGATGCGTGGATCCTAGATTTGGATGACTGAGATCTGCTCCCGGTCTCCAGATTCTGGGAAAATCAAATCTCAAACTTATTTTTCCTTCTGTGTTTTCACTCAGAGCTATGGATCTGATGACACGTGGCTATTGCTGATCAACGACTCAGATTCACTTTGGGCCTTCAGGACGTTGGGGAGGCACTGCCACTAAGATCAACAACTCCCTGTTGATTTTGAGATCAATGGTCCATGATTGCTTCGAGAGTTCGGGCTTTGGCTCTCTGGAAGTTTTATGCACTTCTCACTTTGAAACTCCTAAAGATCATTTCTCCAAACACTTGGATCAGATGCCACCTATCCCCCTCGAGATAAATGGCTCATGCTTGCTTCGGGCCTCTAGTATTTGGACCTTTTACCCTGGCGCTATACTTTGCATGACTTTGAACTTCCGAATGACCATGAGCCACTGATTCAAATTGCTCCTGGAATCTCCCCTCGTTGAAAGATTAAAATTGCATGCTGCTTTTAAGCCCAAAATGGGCTTCTTTGAATGTCTTCCTTTGTGTTCATGGTTGTGGCCTACACAATCAAGAATTTGGACAACTGGCTATGGACTGGGAAAACATGGAGACTAGTGACTGAAAAAGGAGACAAGTGTTCATCCTTTGGGGAAAACAAAGGGGCTTGAGGCCGAGACTCCTTTCGGGTAGGACGTTAAGGGAAACCGGGGCACACAAACGAACAAGGGCACACAAAAGACGACTTTACATGTTGAAAGGGGACAAAATTAAGACTTGTCGATTCAAAAAGGATAGAGACAGGGAAAAATTACAGACTTAGGTAGAAACCACGAACCCACAAGACTCTGACAAGTTCATGTGATAACATTTGTCTCCACAGGGGATGGCATGCTCCTTGCGAGTTGCTAAGAATGCGCAGTTTCAGTGCCTTAGCTGTTGGGATATGGAGTCTTTTATTGAAAACGAAAAAATAAAAATTAAAAAAAAATGGAGTGGTATTTACAATGGGGAACGTTGATCACGACCTAAACAAAAAATTTCTTGAGAAAATGCCCATTGACAAGGCCACCCAAAACCTCAGAATCCTCCAAGTTATGCAATTCATAAGTGTTGTTCGGAAAAAACCTTAGAAATATTGAAGGGGCCAATCCATAAGAATTCAATTTTTTCATGTTTTCCCTTGTCTTGCTTGGGTGCATCCCATTTGAGCACTAGATCCCCCAGCTAGAAATTCTCCTTGCTTGCGCTCTTGTCAAAAACTCATTTTATTTTCTGCTGACGGTCTTGTGCTTTGTCAAGCAACTTCTCCCTGGTCTACTGTACTTATACCAACTACAGTATCCTCCTGACCATGTCATCAGTTTCTCCTTGGTAGTCCTGGAGGAACTTTGCCACAGACAAAGCAAGTTGAGTAGGAAAGATTGCCTCAATGTCGTACACTAGTTGGAAAGGAGAAATGCCCAATGATATTTTTGTTGTAACTTTGTCATCCCACAATGCAAACTTCAGCTTCAAATCCCAACATTTCTTGTTCTCTTCTAATAGCTTCTTGATGATATTTATGAGGCTCTTGTTAGAAGACTCTGCTAATCCATTTCCCCGAGGGTAGTAGGGAGTAGAGTGGACTAGTGTGATCCCATATTGCTCACATAAATTACTTAATGGATCAACTCTGAAAGAGGCAACATTGTTTGTAACGATCTTGTTTGGACAACCAAATATGGACATGATGTCTTCAAGAAAACTTATGATTACTTTATGAGAGGCACTCCTTGTGAAGATGGCTTCTATCCATTTGGTAAAATAATCAGTGGCAGTCAAAATCCACCTGTGTTGGCCACTTGAGGCCGGGTGGATTTCTCTAATGAAGTTAGGACCCCACTGCTGAAAATGTCCAGAAACTTCTACAGGCTTCAAGGGCAACGATTTGAGCTGCTTCTTTCCAACAAACTTTTGACACTTGGTACATGCTCTAATCTTTGCACCAACATCAGTAAAAATACTGGGCTAGAAAAACCCAGCTTTGAGGATATTATACGCTGTGGTCCTCCAAAAATGATGTCCCCCACATGAGCTATCATGGAAATAAATCATTGCCCTTTGGGCTTCTTGTGGGCCCAAACATCTCAATAGAACTCCCAGAGGGTCCTTCCAGTACAACACCTAATCAATGATATGATACTTGATTGCTTTGAGTTTCAAAGCTCTTGCCTTGTTTTTGTCCAAACCATTAGGAGGCCTCAACTTCTGCAGAAAGTATATGACATCTTTATACCAGGGGCATCCTTCTAAGTTGGGGCTGACATGAGAGTCTTCACCAAAAATCTCAGCTTGTTGATTTTATGAGTCTATATTCAAGAAATTAACCCCCAATGCCTCACAATTTGATTCATCCAGTAACATGACTAAACCTTGATCTTTCATAAACCTGGTGGGTTTTATTTCTAGGTCAAACTCCAGAATCTTGGCAATCCACTTGCTTCTTTTCCCATCTATATCGGGTTGGATCGATATCTCATTTACTAAAGCCGAGGGGACATATGCAATAATTTTTGAGTGCACAATATAGATTCTGAAATCCTTGAGGGCTTTCACCAAAGTGTAAGCCTGCTTTTCCATGGTATCATATCTCGTTTCTTCATCTCTCAGTGCTCTACTGAAAAAGGAAATAGGTTGTTCCAGCCCATCTGAATTTGTCAGTAGCAGAACAACAACTAATGTATCTGATGAAGCGAAGGAAAATATAAAAAATTCCTTGGAATAGACTGGGCTGATGAGACCATGTGCTTCAGTCAATGCCCTCTTTATTTGGTTTAAATAATTTCTGGACTCAACAATCCATTTCAGTTCATTCCCCTTTATGATCATGGATATAATGTGTTTAACAAACTCAACAAGATTAGAAATGAATCTCTTCAGAAAATTGATTTTTCCCAAGAAAGACTGAACCTCTTTCCTAGATCTGGGAAGAGACAAGGACTGGATGGTCTCCACTCTGCTTGGATCAATATTCACCCCTACAACTAACACAATATGCCCTAACAATTTTCCCTCTTGCATGGAAAATAAAGATTTCTTAGGATTAAGAGAAAGGCCAAACCTTCGACACTTCAAGAAGACTTTTTTTAGGTAGTGACAATGTTCTTCATCAGACCTAGAGAATACTGTAGTGTCATCCATATAGATGATCACAAATTTATCCTTTTCTCCAATGAAAGTGATGTCCATGGCTCGCTGGAAGGTCGCTTCTGCATTCATCAATCCAAAGGGCATTTTAGCATACATGAATGTGCCCCAAGGAGTCATGAAAGCTGTCTTCTCTCTATCTTCAGGCAAGACAAAGATATGGTTGTACCCAAAGAAACCATCGACCATAGACATCCTGACTGAATGAGTGACTCTCTGCAAAATGTGCTCCATTTTCGGCAAGGGGTAGATATCCTTTTTGGAGCTCCTATTCAAATTTATGAAATCAACACTCAACTTGATTTACCCATTCTTCTTCCCAACAGGCACCAAATTATCCACCCACTCTGAAAATATCAAAGGGATGATGATCTGTGCATCCATCGGCCTCTTGACTTCCTTTTCCATAATCGACAACAACATGGGATTTATTTGTTTGAGCTTCTTCTTGAAAGTTTTGGCATCTTATTTCAAATGGATTTTGTGTTCAATGATGCTGGTGTCTTATGTTCTCAAATCCTCGTATGTCCAAGCAAAAACATCAATGAACTCCTTCAAGATTCTGACATATTTATCCCTTTGTTCTTTTGACAAGATGCTAGACAATTTGACCCATTTGGGATCCTCCTCCATCCCTAGATTGCATTTAGTCACCTCAGCCTCTTTAGCCGATCCTTCAACCTTTACAACAACATCATTTCTGTCAAACAATATCTCCAAAGGGAAAAGCCCCTTTGGAATGTGGTTGCTAGGTAACTGAACAATATGATGGTTAGAAATCTTATTTATAAAAACCTCAACATGTGGGCTTTCTTCAGACTCCTGATCTTGATCAATATGCATATCAGAAAATTCATCCACAGTCTCAAGGAACTTATTAATATCAATATCATCCTCAAATACCTTCCAATGTTTGACGTTCTCAGGAACATAGGGTTTGTATTTTATCTCCACCTCATACTTGAGTGTGGGGGGAAAAGGGACCTTGAAATTACTTGCTGAGACCACCAAGGAATCTACCACAGATTTCTCCTCCCTTGGAAAAAGTGAAATACTAAAAGCCAAGAAGAAACTATTAATCATATCCGATACTTCATTTCTATAGGCCCTTAACCTCGGGTGCTTAGCCTGATACAAATTTCTGACTTGATGAACGATCAACTCAACATCTCCAAACCTTGCTAGCTCCTCAATTTTCATGTCTTTGGTAGCTCTCAAACCCAATACAAGAGCCTCATATTCTGCCACGTTGTTTGTTGTTTCAAATTCCAACTTGCAGGATAGAGATATGGTCTCTTGGGTGGGGGAAATAAAAATTACTCCAGTACCAACACTTTCCTTAGAAGAGGCTCCATCAAAAAATATTTTCCACACAGAGGTCTTGGGGGGAGGCTCTTTGCAAAAGGTAATAGGATGCTTTCTAATTTCAATAGGAGGCTGAGGAACATTAGAAAGATGCAAAATATTGGTTCCTAAATTAGTATCGATTGAGAAAATGGGGTGGTTGATGGGATTGGATTTATCACTCATAATGTAGGCAAGTTATGCTTCTCTATAAATCCTTCTATGTTCCCCTCCAAATACAGAGATGGTGGCATATGACATATCCATATGCAAAGTTCCCTAGTCTTTTGATCCACGATCTAGACAAAAGCATCCCAAACATAGGAGGAACATCGGCTACCACTATATCCATGGCCACACTCTTCATTGGAAATTGGAACAAGGAGACAAATAGGTCTTTAATAACCCCGAGGCATTTCACTTTCCTGGAATGGAATGAATACATGTCATGGTAGGTTTTTGTAACTTCTAACCCCAACTCATCCATGACAATTTTAGGCATAATATTGCGAGATTCTCTTGAATCCATCAAGAAATTGTGCAATACCTTATCATGGATGTTCAATGATGTATAAAAGGGAGGTGAGGAATCATCTCTATCCTCTACCAAAGGGCCTAGTATAACAACCAAATTTGCATCTTGAAGGTTGACTGAGTTAGTGGGATGAGACGAAGGTTCAGGCTGCCACACTTTGGAGAGGCACCTTCTGAAGTCCTCAAACTCGATCAACCCTAAAAGAGGTACACGAATCCTAATCTTTTGAAACTCCTGCTCTAAGATATATGAGGAGGGAGGATTCAAAATCTCCTTCACTTCTGGGATATTGCATTTGACCACTGGTGGGGGTTATTGCACCTTCTTCTCTTTACTGTTGTCTACCACCTCTTTAGTAGGATTCTCAGTTCTGGTAGGCTGGTCAAAAATATCAAGCTTCCCCTCTTTCTTTTTTGACCTCAAATTATATTTATTTGGATGATTGCTAGCCCTTTCCCATTTACTCGACTCATTTAATTGACTATCCATGAGAGACTCCTCATATGTAGCTTGGGTTAAATGAGGAAATGATAAGGTGTCCCCAATACAATGAATTTCAAGATCAATCTCTTCTTCCTATCCTTCTTTGTCAGTAACAAGGTTATTTTGGAGGAGCTTGAATTTTCTGATCATCTCTATCTCTATTTCTTTGATCTCTTTGGATGATTTAGGGGGCATTGTTTGGTCTTTTAAAACTACCCCTATTATGAACATTTTGGGGATACCTATATCTCTTGTTTGCTTCAAACTTCAACCTTTCCATCTCAACAGAAAGTGATTTTATCAGCCTGATGCTTTCATCTTATGGGGGGTGAGCAACAGAGGAATCATAAGTTGAAGCTTCGGATTTACCTCTTCTCCTGTCTCTATCATATTTGCTCATGAGTTTGTCTACTGCCAGTAGATTAGATTCTACTTCAAGGGATGCATCTTGCATGTGGACCAATGAGGTGGTCCTTCTCTCTCTCAACATGAGGAAAAACTCAAGGTCAAAAGCAATAGCATAGGTAACCATGGCCAAGGTTTCAATAGGTTTTATTTCAAGGGGAATCTTACCATACATCCTATTGAATCTTTTTGAGAAATCTGAAATAGACTCCCCTTCTTTCCTCTTAAGCGCCCCAAACTCTGTAGTATAATAAGGAAAATCTTTTTTATCCCCTCAATGTCTTAAAAATGTATCATCTAGGGCTTGAATCCCATCAATAGATCTAGGGACCAAGCCTCTAAACCATTTCCTAGCCTCACCATTAAGGATATGGACAAAAACTCTCATCCATACATCCTGATTCGAGATGTCATGATTATCTGCAAAACTGTAAAAGGCTTCAAAGTGTTCCTCTGCAGTTATGCTTTTCTCCCCCGTGAACTTGGGCAACTCCTTAAGGCATTCTTTAGTCGATAGATTATTCAAAGGACGAGGTAAGATGAGAGGGGCGTATCTAGCAACCACTATGTCAGCCATCATGTTTATGGGCGGATTAACACCTGCCATTGGGATGTGAAATGGAGGAGAAGCAGGGGGAGATGGAGTTTATACAAGAAAGACTAGGATTGAGCTCCTTGGAGGAAAACAAGACGGTTGGGCATTAGGAGATAAATATGAGGGGCTAGAGGTAACAACGATTTCCCCTTCTATAACTGCAACAACTCTAATAGGAGGAGGAGTAGTAAAGTATAGAGAAGGAAAGTCTTCTAAGGTCAAATCTATCTCCTTCCATTTCACAACTTCGGGGGAGAAAGGGGTGTCAAAACTATCTCCTTCCAAACCAAGAATAGGAGGGGAGAAATTGACATGAAAAGTCCCAAAACTTAAATTTTTTGAAACTCCGACAGTTTGTATAATAGGAGAATAAAAAACAACTACTGGAGTTTGTAAAGAGGGATTATGCAAATTATAAAAAAAACTTGGTACACCAATGGAGGTACCTTTTTGAGCGGTCTTTCCCTTTCTGATAATTTCCTATGGGTCAGCTTCAGGCATTGCTAGAGGCAACATTAAATTGGACCTCGTGTGTCTGCCTTTAGGAGCCAGAACTGAAACAATGGAGTCAAAACAGTGGAGTCGCCAGGTGCAAGTTGTAATCTTCAATGGTATTCATATCTGATGCACCTTCAAAATCATATCTTCTTTGTCGTTCTATCCCAAGGAAAAGTCTTCAATTCATCCCCGACAATGATGCCAAGAATGTTAGCACTGAGAGTCACCCTCAGATTGCGGGAGGATAAGCCCAATACCCATAAGAGATTTTGGTGGATGTTTGGTTTATATGAGTGGAGGTCAATGGACAAAACTCAATATATGAATGATGTTCAACACATAACTAGAGAAGAAATGTACAGGGAAGTGAGGGTCACAACTAACTTCATTTAATGAATTGAGTTTAAGTGTGAGCAGAGGGAAGACTTATTGAGAAAGGTGGACACGACTACTATGGGCATAAGGACTTCAAGCAACTTGGAGAAGAAAAACTCAGACTCAAGATCACTCTTAAGCTCAAGTTTAAGAAACTGAAATATGTCCAAACAACACAGTCATAACAACACAATGATCAAACCTACATCACCATGCAGCTACAACAACTCGACTGGATCCTCCATGCCTGAGCCATTCAATGTAAGAGGGAAAATAAATCACAAGGAAACTGACTAAAACTGGTCACGATACTGCTGCAATCAAACCTACATTACAACAACATAACAACCCTCGGATGGATCCTCCATGCTCGAGTGTTTTAGCACATTTTTTTACAAAGAGATGAAAAGAGGTTGACTTCTATTAATCTGAAAGTCTCAAATCTGATACATAACCAAAGAACAGTTCTGGCATAAAAAACATTACAAAATAGGGAGCTCTGTTCAACCAGTTGACAACCATAACAAACTATAAAAACTATCTATTTATACTCAGAACAGTCCCCAACTATCAAGAGTGTGATCTCATCACTACAATCAAAGATTTGCGTCGACAACTTCTTCTGTCAGACTGAACGTGCGCCCCTCGGTCAGACGTGAGCTCAAATTAGCATGGGTCTGCAGGGAAATCTGCTCACAGGGGTACCATGGGTTGACGGTTCATTCCCCATGGCCGAGCCTTCCATGCCTTCCATTTATGGGGTGAGCCTAGGTTTCAACCACCAAGCCTACCTTCCATTAACTGCTTTTCCTCAGAGATTGAATGAGACTTAATGCTTAGGGGCACGACCACTTGCTGCTCTCGAATAGGATGCGATATAAACATGTAATTGCGGGGCCGCTCAGAGGTGGTTTGAGTTTAGATTTCTTTTGGGCCCACAATATATCACATTTCACCACGTAGTATTTTCTCCATACCATGGTTTCCATTGTGGGACCGCTCAAGAAAAATATCGCCCGAGCATGTTGCATCCCCGTAATAGACTATGGCCGCTAATCTGGTCACGATTTGAGATCTGGGTGCACCGACTAGATTTGGTGCCACCGCCAAGCTTACTTGGCAACCAACTTTAGGATCTGCCAAACGTGTGCTTTGGGGTGGGGCACTACTTTTGGCGCTGAAAAATAACACCTCTCGGAGAATGATCTAATGTGGAGGCTAGATGTAACCATGTCAATGTGTCGTGGATAGAGAGGTAACATATGTCACTTGAAAACAAGTTGGAGGCATGTCTGAGAATACTTGAAAAGAGTGCCACGTGTCAAAACCATAAGGGTGCCACCTGTCTGTGCTAATAGTCGACATGTGTTTGTCTCTCCAGGGCTCGAGGGATAGCTCCTGTTTACCTGCTATGATTTTACCCAGAGCTATGGATTTGGCGACACGTGGCTCTTTGAATTGGATGACCGAGATCCAATTTGGGTCTCCGGGATCCGGGAGAATCAAAATTCAATCTTCGATTTTCCCAGAGATTTTACCCGGAGTCATAGATCTGATGACGTGTGGCCCTCCTGATATCGATGACTGAGATCCCTTCATGGCTCCGGGGTTCAGACTTCTCAATAGTAAAAATTTACTTGCCCCAAGAAAATCCACTGGAGTTAGGTATCTGACGACGTGTGGCTCCTAGATTTGGATGACCGAGATCCACTCCGGGTCTCTGGACTCTGGGAAAATCAAATCTCAAACTTATTTTTCCTTCTGTGTTTTCACCCGGAGCTATGGATTTGATGACACGTGGCTATTTCTGATCAACGACTTAGATTCACTTCGGGCCTTTGGCCACTTCGACACTTTGGGCACTTCGGGCCTTTGGGACCTTGGGGAGGCACTGTTGCTAAGATCAATGACTCCCTGCTGATTTTGAGATCAATGGTCCACGATTGCTTCAGGAGTTTGGGCTTCGGATCTCCAGAATTATTATGCACTTAACACTTTGAAACTCTCAAAGCTCATTTCTCCGAACACTTGGATCGAATGACACCTGTCCCCCTCGAGATCAATGACTCATGCTCGCTCTGAGCCTCTAGTATTTGGACCTTCTTCCCTGGCGCTATACTTCGCGTGACTTTGAACTTCTGAATGCTCGTGAGCCGCTGATTCGAACTGCTCCCAGAATCTCCCTTGTCCGGAAGATTAAAATTGCCTGTTGCTTTTAAGCCCGAAATGGGTTGCTTTGAATGTTGCCCTTTGTGTCCATGGTTGCGGCCTGCACGATCAAGGATCTGGACAACTGGTTGTGGGATGGGATAATAGGGAGACCAGTGACTGAAAAAGGAGAGGAGTGTTCATACTTTGGGGAAAACAGAGGGGCTTGAGGCTGAGACTCCTTTCGGGTAGGACATTAAGGGAAACTAGGGCGTACAAACGAACAAGGGCACACAAAAGACGACTTTACATGCCAAAAGGGGACAAACTTAAGACTTGTAGATTCGAAAAGGATAGAGACATGGCAAAATTACAGACTTAGGTAGAAACCACGAACCCACAATACTCTGGAAATTTCATGTGATAACAGAGCATATGAAAATTATTTAATATTTAACCAACATCAAACTTAACATTACTTAAGGATTTCCCTAAATGCAAAAATTATATCTTTAAAAAATATATATTTTTTTCCAACAAAAACATTTCTCAATTATATTAATATATAATTTTCTTCACATAGAAAGGTTACAATAGCCCCTTCCTTCAAGAAAATTATCATGTTCCTAACAATGATCTATTCCCCTTTATAGAAAGAAGAGGATCAATGCCTTACATAGTTCCTCAATAAGGTATTCAAGGAAATGGTACAAAAGTAGAGTGAAAACTCGAAAAAAATGTCAGTCTCATAACTGTATCTATTTCCGACAACAAAAAGGAACATATATAGATGTATAGGCCGCAAGATTACTTGAAAAGTAAAATTCTAGTAGAGATTTAGAAAATGAGGGGGACCCTCATGCCCATATAGCCAGTGATTGTAAGTAAATAAACCAACTTGTTTATGGAGAGCAATCTTTGAGAGGGAATCAACTTCCTTGTTGTGCTCCCGGAAGGTATGCTTGTAACTAATTTGCCTGAATGTTGAATGCAACTCTCTGACTCTGTCCTTCCAGCCTATAAGAGAGGTGACCTGTAATTTTCCTTTATTGTTTAACCAATCGATAACAATTTTTGAATCCCCAATGATTTGTATATCCTCAATATTTAATCTAGTAGACAGGTGGAGTGTTGCCCAGACCCTCAATAATTCATCCCTAGTGTTGGTACTTGGGCCACAGTTGAAAGTCCAACTATAATATGAGTTCTTCGAAATCCTTAACAAGCCACCTGCTCCACTTTGAAGACCATTTGATTGCGCTGCACCATCAAACCATCCTATAGGCAAACCCTATGGGATATGTGTCTTAAATTTTGTTTTGTTAATCACTTGTCTCGAGTGAACACCAATCCAAATAATGTGCATGCCAAGTGTTTTGTAGACCACTGATGTTGGGGAAGGTGACC
>ML790063.1:94593-135045 GCA_009831015.1 Picea engelmannii
TCTTTGAAATCTGAGATGTTGTAATTGGCTTCAACTTCTTCTTCTACTTCTTCCATTGCATAAAGGTCTTGTAGCTTGTCCCAATTCTCTTTTGTTGATGCACATGATCCCACCTAGGATTTCACTGAATCCGTCAATCCGTCCACAATGGTATCTATTGCAAATTTGTTGTTCCTTCTTGCTTCCTTCTGAGCCACAGTCTTTAGTTTCTTCAAAGCATTGTATCCTGAAGCAACTGAGAACCAAACATCTTCCCCAAGAGATTTCAAGTAAGTTTCCATTATATTAATCCAGTATTCAAAATTGCTTCCATCAAATATTGGTGGAATCCCATTTGGAATGTTGTCTTCCATTTCTGCTTAGGATCTGCTCAGTATCAACAATTGGTTTCAGAGAGGGGGGTGAATCAATATCAACTACAATTTCAAATTATACTTCATCCAGATTATATATTCAATTATATCCAATGAGAAATGAACAATAGTATAAGAGTTACACCAATACACCACAATACACCATGCACAATATATGATAAATAATCAATACTTATTGTTTAAGGGAAGTAATGACTTCCAAGGGAAGCTACAACTTCAAAATATAAAGGGAGGAATAAACATACAAAAGGAAGATACAATCCTCCAATATCAAGAGAGGGTTGACCTCTCCATCCTTGCCCCTTCCTTCCACCCAATAATATATGAGAGATAATAAAACTTTACATTAAATTATCACCATCAACCAATCATCACATAGAACCTAATAATGATTCCTGAGACTTCTTCAACTTCTACAATTATTCACTTATTGGAATACTCTGATTCTGTAGATAATATTACTCAATGTATTCTCTGAAACTCCTCCAAGTTTCACTCATTGAATCCTCCCAAAAAGGAGTTATATAGAAAATGGTAGACCTTATTCAATTTTGGTTTATTCAGGAGAGAGAACTTGTACAGAATGTCCCGCGCTCAATATTTAACATCAGATTATGAAATTCATACACAGGAAAATACAACCCATACTATTTCCAATGCAATTGGTCTCACTTCATTTGGATTCTCTATGAAGAAGTTATGACTGTTTTACTCAGAACACCTGTTTATGACTAGCTCCGGGACTAGTAAAAACCCTTATCTTCCACATAGTGTATCTCCAAAATTATAGCGAATAAAGAGATGAAACTTTTACCACAGGTACCTAGATATGTCTTCTCAATACCATACCAATTTCATCATCTGAATCAATCTATAAAAAAAAATTATAGCGAAAATGGTAAGATGACCTGCAAATAACATACCTTAGAACACATCACCAAAAGACTTCATCCTCCCTTGAATCCGACCTTCTTTACTTCAGATTTCCTCTGAAATTTGAATTATATCTTGTTTTTCATTAAAAAACGTATGTGTGTTGAAAAATGAATGTTTAATGAGATGTATTTATACCCTTTATGTCACTTCCTTTTAACATTAGGGCCAACCTGACACTTTCTTATTTTGTAATTCTTTTCTTTAATTATCTTCAGGGTCGACCTGCAATTCCTTCTTTAATTCACTTTGTCATCTTCACAAATTCATTTCTCGTCAACCATGGAGATCCATGTGACGTGCCACCTACCAACATAAACAACATGATGTATACTATCCATCCATGGGTGTTGTATCTGCATGTGCATTGTCCTTCATTTCCAAATACCTTAATCAATCTTGTGGTCCAAAACCAATGACTAGGGTTGAAATCAATGACAACAACCAATCTTCCAACAGTTGTAGCAGAGGTTTTTTTGATTTTTTTTCCAAATCTTGTAACAGTAAAAACCTCCGCAAAAACATATGATACAAGGTGTTCTCCTTGTAGTGGATATTGAGCAATGAGGATATATATATATATATATATATATATATATATATATATATATATATATATATATATATATATATATATATATATATATATATATATATATATATATATATATATATATGAGTGGTGGACAAGGAAGTTGGAGAATTACTTGAAAAATATGCAAGAAGGAATTGACTAATAATTGCACATTGTTGTAGGTGGGAAATCCCTCCTATAGATTGGCATTAAGGTTTTTATCATGCATGCAGAAATGACCTAAAGTCTCCTACTTTTTACCAACATCCCAATCATAAACCCTATTATTCATATGAAAATTCAAGGTTAAAGAGACCCAGTTACTGTACCTTAGTTTCCGTGTTTGATGTCGATATCTTTAATGCTTGGTCTCTCCTTGAATGCAACTCTCCTCCCAATGCTGACCTGCATTCATAAAAGACAAACAAAAAACTCCACATGCATATGATCTATAAACTAATGGGTTAGAGATTCTATCAAAATATAATCAAATTTAAATATTGGCAATCTCATATGGTGGGATGGGAAAAGTACTTCTTTTATTAATATCACAAGAGTAACCTTACAATAGTGAGATCGGCCACTGCTCCTCGAATCTGGTCCTGGGCTCCTCTTCAACTGTGCTCCAACTGCTTCTGTATATTCTTCTCTTCACACAATAGTTGTAAATGGTTGGGGCAAGGGGAATACTAAATCAGGTATTGTTTCGTTGCTATGATTTCCCTCCTTCCAAATGGGACACCTACCCCTTATTTTATAGGCTAGAAAGGGCTAGGTATTTGGTTGAGTGATCGACTATGTACAATCAATCGATTTAGTTAACTTACCCAAAACTGTGTGTTCCATCTGCAACTTTCCATTTTTTCGTGCTTTTTAGGTATACGTGGGTTGTAGTGGGTCAGAAAACGTACACATGCGTGCAGTAGTGGAGCAGGGCGCGTATGCCTTCAAAAAGAGTGTTTTTTAAGAAGCTGTTTAGTAGTGGCTTGGCAAAGAAGTCAAATGAGATGGCTTGATGCCAGGTAAGAATGTTTGGTGAAATTTAGGGTTATAACAGATTCCCCCTAATGTGTGAGGTCAGAAGAGAATCTGATGGCTGAAATACATTATCAATCTTCACCAATGTACCAAACAAATGAGCCCAGGGACCAGAATTCAGGAGGTGCCATCTGCAAAATAACAATTATCTCACCGAGGTGGGCATACCCATGCTTGGAATGAAATAAAATCATGGCTACCAATCAAATACACTGTAGATCCATTTCATATAACTATATAAAGTGTAGCCGCGAGTAATACACAACGGATCTACATCTCGAAATCAAAAATATATACATGTATAGTATCCATCTTCAAGAAGCGAATAAGGCCCGATGGATAGAGATGAGGCCTTCAGAGCTCGAGAAACAACTTCAACTCGGGTAGGAGTGTAATATGAGTGTATGAATTCAGTACCCAGAGGTCTTTGACGGCTTGTTAGGAACGGACTAGAGGATTTTGATGATCAGGTTGAGGGCTTCATGGATTTCAAACAAAGACTTGATTGGGCTTTCGAGATGACCAGGCATGAGGGTAAGAGACAATATGCAGAGGGGGTCATCTCAATCTTGGTAATAAATTCCCTTGGACAATAGAACGACATAAGATGAGACTCAGGCAACATGATATTTTGACATAAGTTCACGATGCAGGAGGCACCACAAACTCTCCATATGTTTGGAAGAATAACAAAATGGAGGAGGACACAACTCTATGTAGCTTGTTGATGGGGCTTAAATCCCCTGATTCAACAGCAGGAACCAAACCCACCACCGAGGCCCAATTAGACTCTGCAAAGTTTGGAGTGGAATGGTTCTCCAGATCTTACAATCTAGCCAAATTATCGATGAGCTTTTGTGTTTTCTGGTGAATTCTCTTCCTTCAGTTAAGACAATTTTTTCTGTATTTTCTTTTAGGTGGGGCAGGCACAAGAGATGCAAGCTAGTATAAACCAAATTGAATAAGATAGGACAAGAGTTTTAACTATTGGGAAGGGGTCGAGCTTGGGATAACCCGCTACTCGAACATGCAGACAATGATCCTATGCCAAAGGGATTAGTAATAATACTTTAATTGAAAGAGCATCCAACTGCTGTCTGAGAAAACTACCTAATAGAAAGAATATGCATATATGATCAAGATCAGGGTAACAAAAATAATTCATGTACCGAGACATTCATCACATAGCCAAGGTAAACTACTTAGCATAGAGGAAGAAACACAATTGTAATCAATGTCACAGTAAGCAAAATAATTCATCTACCAAGACATTCATCACATAGAAGCACAATGTTTTACTTTCATCATTGAAAGCAAGGAACATCAAAACATTGCACCAGATAACTTGACAATAGAATTAATTGCTCTTACTCATTTACTGCAACATTCATGGAACAAGAAAGGAAGTAATTCTTCTCCAACTTCAATCACATACATCTGATGAAAATAGCTCATCTCTGTTCCAGAAGGACTTCTTAATTCATAGCAGTCTCAAAATAATTATCAATAACCAAAAGAAAAGAGTTCTTACAACAACCATCGACCCTTTGACCATCGATCGATGTTCCTATTTATAATATAAAGTCTTAACAATAATTAACGGTAAAATACAATTCGAGCTAATCAAGAATCGCTATGCGGTGTCATCATCTAACAGTCTTTCAACAGTCCACCCAAGTTATTTCTTGAAAAGGGTGGAATATTTCATAATCAGACCATCTGATAAAGAGTTATTCACAGGTGTTGGCCCATGGAAACCTGTGTTGTTCCATTGGAGCCGCATAGATTCCCCTGATGTCTGTTGCATGCGCCTGATATTTTGCGAGGCTGAAGTTCAACTTCTAAAGTATGGCTTTGGCTTTGATTGGATGTCCTGCGAACTGTTGTACTTTATCGGGCTTTGCATCGGTGACCTTTGCACATTATTCGGCCCATGATGCATCTTGTTTGGTGCACAGCTTAATCATTTCGCTTAGGTCAATTAATATCGGGATGCCGAAATCGGGAGCTCGACATACTTCGTCGCTTCGGTGATTCTTTCATTTCTTCAGTGGGATCACATGACAGACTCTAGTCGGTGATCGAGAAGGTTCTTCCTACAATTAAACAAAATTAGTTTAGTGATCAAGCAACCCATGATCTGACATAAATAAACAAAATATCAACACATACTTGTGCAACTTGCTAATCTCAGTCGTTTTTAATACTTACATGATCCCAAACGCTTTCTTCGAGTGACCTGTGAAGCTTTCGCTCCTCTTTGGTATAAATGAACACCTCAACATGATGTAGTGTGGATAATCAAGTATGATAGACATGAATGTATAATTATCACAGTAATTACTTGACCTTTGGGAAAAAGGGCGTTGAGGATGAATTATGCGCATGTGTGCTACCGAGAGGTTGGATATTGTACATAGAAGGTCGTTAAATGCCTTTAGAATTTGTACCACCAAGCGTCATTTATAAATAACGAAGGTTCAGAAGTTCAAAAGGATCGAAAGGATTGCACTGCACGCTTTCCTGCAACCCTGATCGACGACGCTTTCATGTTCTAGATCAGATTTGTCGATTAGCTATGACGTGCTAAAAAAATTTAAACATCATGTCTCGAGGCGCAAGCATTATGTTGTTGAGCCTAGTGTCGCTCTTTGATTTCCCTACAAATCCAGGAGCTTTGCGAGCAATCCTTCTTATATGCCAAGCTCATATTCCCTGGGGATTTGGTTCGGTAAGTTCGTCTTGGCGACGTCCAGTTGCGTAATCCTTTGCCATCTGCGGATGCCTTGAGTCTCTTACGCTTTACAATTATGGGATCTCCTTCAAACACGGGACGAGGTCCATGAGGCAACTGGAGTGCGAGGTCTCAGCCCTAGTGCACCTGGGACTCCTTCATGTGGGCTTCGAGAGGTACAACTATCTGCTCAAAGGTAGCGTCAACATCCAAACACGGGCTTGGGGTGGTCACAAATACGTCCGGGAGAAATAAGTTGGAGACTGCGCCTTCTCCGGGACCGAAACCATGGAGAAGAGGAAGGCCTAAGAAGAAAACTTGGGAAGGAGAGTGGGATCACCCCAAGGATGAAATGAGTGCATGTCCAACCCTTGAGGAGTCTGTAATGCCTACCGATCGTTCAGAGTTGGTAGGGACCACTGGAAAAGGAGGCAGAAGAAGAAAGGGGAGGGCCGAAGAGCCAGGTGATTCCGTCGAAAATTCTGCTCATCAACTAGAGCAGGCTCAATTTGCAATAGCCAAGCTTTACCAAGAGAATAGGGAACTGCAACGTCAGTTGGTGGCAAAAACCTAGAGGATACCGCCGCCGCAAGGTCGTGCGGGGGGAACCGTTTGGCTGTAGAGACAACCTCAGGAAGCACAAGACACGATCATGGAGTTACACGAGGCACAGCGGATGGCGGAGATAATGGAGCATAAGACACCACAAAGTGCAAAATAAAACCTGAGAGAGGACCAAAGCATAGGAGATACGTAGTTAGTGGGTTCTCACCCTGTGTTCCTGGAAGTGTGGCTTAACACCTCTTTGTCTTTCTTCTTTGTAAAATTTTGTAATCTCACGGCGATCAGGCAGGTTAGCCGAGTCATCAGGGTTGTGTATTCATATGTAAACCAAGCTTGTCGGAGGTTTTGGATTGTATATAAAGAAAAAGTTTAAAAGTATCATGTTGTGAATCAAACGTGTATTCTTCTTTAAATATTTTGCGTAAAATATTAGATCTTTTGGAATCATTGTTATTACGTTGCGAGTTTGTTAATGTTTTTCTTTGTAAGACTTTGATATCAATTACTACTTCCGCGGGATTATCGATCTTGGTTATAAAAATAAAAAAAATTAATCATGGAAAGATATTCGGCTAGTGGATAAAAGTCATGCTTGGAATTTCACTTGTACCGAGAGTTTTTTGAGAAAAGACTAGAGGTCACAGTCGTCGATACCGAGAGTCCTTGGAGTGATTAATTAGTTCCCTCTCACCGATACCAAACTTTTTTCGGGAGTTTGGCGTTGGCAACGTTGCTTTTATCTATGTGCGACGCTTACAATCACACTTTTTCGCCGAAGCCGAAAGAATCGGCCTTCGGAGAAATATTTTCGGAGGCTATATTCATAAAAGAGATACTCTTGTCGGCCGACGCCGAAGAATGTCGGCACTCGACTTCTTTGACTTCCCATACAATTTTCGCTACCTTAATCTTTCACCGATGTCGAACTTCTCAAGTAAGCTGGGAGAAATCTGGGTCACTGGTTCCTTGATCAGTCGTGGTGTTTCTCAAGATGGTTCTTAATATGCTCAAGAGAAAATCAGATATGAAACATATTAGATAAGAAGGTTATCAGGCTCAAACCATGGTGAAAACAATCGAAGGTAGAAGACAAGGTGGTACTCAAAAGGAAGTGGTCATAGAAGTTTTAGGGTGTGTTGAGCACTCAACATAGCGAGAACAACTTCCTAAGGTCATATTAAATCCCAGGGCTTGATGAACAAACGAAAGGATGTGCTTTGTCCAAGGGCGACTCATTGTGCTGCCAATAAAAAGAAAATACTTTTCCCTTCCTCTTTTTGGGGTATATTTTATTTTTTTGTCTTTTTCAATAATTTTGGAAATATTGAAAAAGAATAAAAGAATGCTACGCTATAAAGGAGGATTGAGTGTCACAGACATACTAGTTCCAAGCACACAAAACACATATATGCTTAGGGCAAAGGGACATATGCAGGAAAAGGAAACTCAGGAAAAATCCTCCATGGGCCAAAGGTGTCAAGACGTAGAGGAAAAGTGCTACAGGGCTTATGTATAAGGCATGCTTCAGATGGTTGAGTTGGGAGCAACATGGAGCCGACATTAGGCAAAACACATGGGTATGCAAACACGATTAATAAGACACACAATGGTAACTTCCTTCGATGTAATTTTAACGAGCCCAAAGAAGGTAAGCTCAATGGTTTTTCATATTTAGAGAGTCTGAAAAAGTGTAAAAGGAGACTCCGTTGGGGTACCTTTTTCGAAGATAGTCTAGTCGGCTCAAAAAAGGGGTAAACTAGCACCGACTAGACATCTATTCAAAACCATTTTAACGAGTGTGATAAAGACAATATCACTAGACAATTTTTTCATTTTTAAGGAGTCTGAAAAAAACTTAACTATGGACTCCGTCAGGAGTGTTCTTCTAGACCAATTTAACAAGTGTGAAAGAATAAGTTCACTCGACGATCTTTTCAATTTTAGGGAGTCTGGAAAGAGCTTAACTATGGACTCTGTGGGGGTTCCTTTTTCATAAATTTAGTCCCTCAGGCTCGAAAAAGGGTTAAAATCATACCTGAGAATACTCTTCTAGGGAACTAAGGCTCCTAGACTATACCTTTGTTCGTACAGTTGACCATCTGGACAAAAAAAGGGGTAAACTACTGCCGGACATACGTGACTTCAAATTTCGGTTTAGCGAGCATGAAGGTCAACAAGATCGCTCGGCAATAGTTTCATTTTTAGAGGGTCTGAAAAGGGAATAAAAGAAGACCCGTAGGGGGCTATGACTTATGTATGAAATGGGTTTAGGTAGAGCCCACTGCTAGGCTCAGACCAAGAGTCTCTTCGACAATCAACTTGGAAGGTCTCCCAAAAGGGAAGAGAACACAAACCATGGTGTAAATCCTCCCTCGGTATAGAAACTGTAGTCATGGCTTCAAGGATAGCCTCATTTGAAGGAAATTAAAAATATAAGAAATCATGCAAACGAGGGTCGACATTCCCAAAGGGTGAAGTAAACTGACCATTTTCCATATGACGATGGAGGCTCTGGCCAAGACTGGTAGAGTCTAGCAGTGAAGAATCACAAGCAGTAGGGCTTGAGGATCTACAAACAACAAGATCAGACTCAGAAGGAGACTCAATATCACTTGGACCAAGAGGAGGAAGCAAGGGATCCCATGCCCCCATTGGATAAACCAATGGATCAATTGTTGATACCAAGTCTCGAGAAGGAAACATGATTGCACAGGTTCCTGCTCAAAAGCAATTGAACACCGAGGATAAGATGCTACATAATTAACCTGTGGCGGGGTAGAGTCTACATGAACACTAGGAACATATAAAGGGGCAACCTGAACTAACATCAAATTAGGATGGTGATTATCAGATTCCAACTGGTCTATAGTGACAATTCTTCCATTATGAGGGAAATGCATCACCCGAAAGAGCGTAGACACCACAGTGTTCATAACATATACATAATCATGCCCGAGAAGCATATTGAAATCTAACAAGCCTTGCACCACTATCACATCAACAAGGACAATATTCCCACCTAACGAGATAGGTAACTGAGGAAGAACCCCCAAATTTTCACTAGGACGTCTGTCAAAAGCCAACAACTCATGTGAAGCAGACACAAGCTTGGGAGATCCCAAGAATTTCCAAATCGAGGAGGATACAATACTTGCAGAGGATCCTTCATCCATGATACATCGATAAATGTTTGTTGAATTAACTTCAACCCTTATTTGAAAGGGTGTAGAAGAAGGAAGATGAGGCTCAACAAGGTCATTCCAATTAAAGGAAACCATCCTAGGGCTTGAAGGGGGTGTACTCGGAACGAGCGGAATGCCCCCTTGTTCTGAAAGTACTGAACTAGAAATGCTAAAAACATAGTCAGTAGACACCTCACTCTCTAATATAAGAGTGGGACCAACCAACGACTGCATCGACATGACCACTTTCTCAACCAATGGTTGAATAGGATGAGAGACTACATGGTCCAAAGGCACCTTACCCCCCAAAAGCAGAGTGGGATCAGTCGATGACTGCATTGGCATGACCAATTTCTCAACCAATGGATGAATAGGCTAAGAGACTACATGGTCTAAAGGCACCTCACCCCCCAAAAGAGGAGTGGGATCAGTCGATGACCGCATCGGCATGACCACTTTCTCAACCAATGGATGAATAGTTTGAGAGACTACATGGTATAAAGGAACCTTAGCCCCCAAAAGAGGAGTGGGATCAACCGATGACTACATCGACATGACCACTTTCTCAACCAATGGTTGAATAGGTTGAGAGAAAACCTCAGAAGACTTAGAATCATAAGAGCTTGCAGATAGGGACGACAATCTTTGTACCTCTGGAATGCCAGGGCATATATGAGTAAGGTGATCTCCCTTGCAAAGCTTACAAGGGAACTTAGGCTTACATCCTATCTGTGTAGGTTTCTCAATAGAATCAATTCCCCCAGCATGGATAGAAGTGGTTGGTTGTACATCTCCAACATGACTTGCAGAGGTTGGTGATGGGTCGATAACATGATTTGCAGAGGCTACAAACCTATTGCTAGTGTGACTAGCAGTGACTGGACTTCCCCCCCCCCTACATGACTTGTAGAGGGTGGGTGCATGCCCCGAGCATGACTTGCAGAGGCTGGGTGTTGGTCTTCAACGTGACTATCAGAGGTTTTCAACCTATCTCCAACATGACTCACAGAGGTTGGTGATTTCTTATTCCTATTCTTCCTTTTTCTACTTCATTTAGACTTCCAGTTACTAGTAACTGTACTTTCACCAGATGCAGGAGAAGGAGGAGGAGAAGACTTTGCTGATGAAGGAACATCAACATTATGCCCATGACTTAAGGTGCTTAACTGAGAAGCATCAAGAGAATTCGGGACATTTGGAATGGTACCCAACCAAATTGGTAGTCCCACATTCAACCCAGGAATGTACAAAGTGGCCATCAAAGGGACACCAACATTTCCGATGAAAGGAAAAGCACAAGAATCCCCTTGTGAAGGGGTTATTTGGTTGGTATTGTTAGTAACCTTTTCCATGAAGATATTATGCACAAGTTCTCCCCTTGTGGGATCCTTCAAGTTTGTAAAATTCTCACACACTGACTCTGAAGAACCAGTGTTATCAAAACAACGCCTATAAAGAGGCGGCTCCACGTTTCTAAGCGAAAGACTGAAAAGTCCTCATGACCAGTGGAGTGGGCGGTCTACCACCCTAGGTTAGAGACCCAAAGCAATGATTGATTAATTCACTATGGAAAACTAAGGAACAAATAGCACACACTAAAAGTTCCTAAAGGAAAAACAAGCAAACGAATAACTAGTAGGAAGAACAGTTACACCAGCCAACACTGGAGAAACTTACCGGTGCAAGTGCAACTCGAATACAGAATCACCCTCCGGGTATACTATGAAAAGTGTGGCCCAATGTCTTCCCTAGGTAATGCGGTATACCCCCACGACCACCTGTGTAAGTCCCTAAAATAAAGGCAACTAGGTTGCCAACTCGTGAACAATCACCAGGCGGGTACAGTCGACAGTCGAGTGGACCGCAATGAGAAGGGTATCAAGCCCGAAACCTATCAAGGGTATCGAAAGCAAGTTTTCTAGAAGACGAATGAGGACCTTGAACGGATTTGAGACCCATTAAGCTTCATGGAAAATGCAATCAATAAAATCCCAAGACAAGTCCTCTATATGTGTTCCCCACTACGCTTGGTCCGACTTTGGAGGGTTTATCTCCACTACCTTTCCGCACGCAACCTCATGTTTAGCCCCTGTGTTTGAGGGGGGTCCCAGATAATTTCCATGATACTGGACTTCTACACTCTCTAGCACAGACTCCAATGTTTGATTTAACGGCCTTGAAGAGTTTCCTCTCCAACCTAATTCAAGGCCCTAATGCTAAACTAGTTGATTGACCCTACAAACATAAAATTCTAGTTATTTTTAATTAGCGTTCTTTTTAAGACTTGTTTTACTCAAAAGGTGTGGTAGTGTAACTGATGTTGTTAAGACTTTTGCAAAAAAAAGAAATGATAAGAACACTAGCAAAGAACGATTATCTTTCTTATTTTATTTTGAAATGCTTTTAAAATTAGAAGAAAACACAACGCTATTCTAATTTCTTTTTCTTTTTCAAATAACAATGCAAAGAAGATGCCAAGAAAGAAAGAGACCTAAGAAGCTAATTTTGTTTTATATTTTCTTCCAATCAAAGTAGAGGTAACAAAAGATTCTAAAAGAAACTGATGAATGTACGATTCATGGCCCCCCATTTCAAGCTAAAAATAAGTTTACAAAGATAGGAAACACAATAAATCTTTTTAATGAAAAGAAAACTATGCTATGGTCAAACCTAGGCTATAGACTGTTATCACAGAAACTAGGGCAGAGACCAAAAAGAATGACCTCTGACAGGTAAGAGGATGAATTCCTCTCTCTGTCAAAAGTTCTCTCCGACACAGACACACAACTATCGCATCCACAACAAGCGTATATACGGGGGCTATCCAAATGCAGAGAGACTATGCATGCATGTAAAGCTATTGCAGGGCGCATATAGCTCTGTAAATGATTAAAAAAGTGAAAAAAACATAGTCCAACACATGCAGGGAGCATTGGTATTGGAAACCAGAGTCCCTTAGAGACAGAGAAAATTACTTTGGCAAAGAAAATGCAAGGAAACTTTGATAGAAAAAAGATAATATAAGGTTATCCTAGGATATATAATGCAACACAGAGACCCTGACCAAATCCAGGAAACCCCTGAGAAGGATCACTTCTGACAAGGAAAGAGGATGACTTCCTCTCCTAAAAACAATTCTGGACTTAAGCACGCAACTGACACTTTAGCAGCCCAACGGATATACACAGGTTGTCTAAAGTTAGGGCGTGTGTATACATGGGCAGGGCTTCTGTAGGCCGCGTATACCTCTGTAAATTTCTGGAAAGAAAATCAAACAGTCAAGCAATCATGCAGGGAGTACTGGTATGGAAGACAAGAATCCCTACAAACTCAAACTCTTGCAAAAACTCAGAAAAAAGGTAATAAAACCAATTCTAAAATACCCAAAAAGTGTCCCTATAAAACCCTAGAGATTCCCCAGTATAGTCGCCAATTTTGTTGTGGGTGGGAAATCCCTCCTACGGACTAGCATTAAGGGTTTTATCATGCATGCAGAAATGACCTAAAGTCTCCTACTTTTTACCAACATCCCAATCATAAACCCCATTATTCATATGCAAATTCAAGGTTAAAGAGACCCAGTTACTGTACCTTAGTTTCCGTGTTTGATGTCGATCCCTTTAACACTTGGTCACTCCTTGAATATAACTCTCCTCCCAATGCTGACCCACATTCATAAAAGACAAAAAAAGAACTCCACATGTACATGATCTATAAACTAGTTGGTTAGAGATTCTATCAAAATATAATCAAATTTAAATATTGACAATCTCATATGTCGGTACGGGAAAAGTACTTCTTTTATTAATCTCACAAGAGTAACCTTAAAATAGTGAGATTGACCATTTCTCCTCAAATCTGGTCCTGGGCTCCTCTTCAACTGTGCTCCAACTGTTTCTGTATATGCTTCTCTTCACACAATAGTTGAAAAAGTTTGGGGCAAGGGGAATACTAAATCGGGTATAGTTTCTTTGCTATGATTTTCCTCCTTCCAAATGGGACTCCTACCCCTTCTTTTATAGGCTAGAAAGGGCTAGGTATTTGGTCGAGTGACTGACTATGGACGGTCAATTAGTTTAGTTAACTTACCCAAAACTCTGTGTTTTGTATGCAACTTTCCATTTTTTTGTGCTTTTTAGGTATACGTGGGTTGTAGTGGGTCAGACAACGTACACATGCATGCAGTCGTGGAGCAGGGCGTGTATGCCTTCAAAAAGAGTGTTTTTTAAGAAGTTGGTCAGTAGTGGCTTGGCAAAGAAGTCAAATGAGATGGCCTGATGCCAGGTAAGCATGTCTGGTGTAATTTAGGGTTATAACATATGATACAAGGTGTTCTCCTTGTAGTGGATATTGAGCATTGAGGATATACATACATACATACATACATACATACATACATACATACATACATACATACATACATACATACATACATACATACATACATACATACATACATACATACATACATACATATATATATATATATATATATATATGAGTGGTGGACAAGGAAGTTGGAGAATTACTTGAAAAATATACAAGAAGGAATTGACTAACAATTGCAAATGCAAGGGAATTGCTTTTCAAGGAAACCCACAAAAATTCTTAGAAGCATTCCTAGAGGAGATAAATAAATTAATTGAAAAGGATACACATGAACAACCAAAAACAGGACAAATAATTCTTGTCGAAGTTAATCAACATTGATCAAACTAAACTTTATGAATGGGTTGAGCAAATTGTTGAATATTTTTATGACGAACAAGCAATCAAAGAATGTACATCGTTGGATGACATAAAGAGAATATTCTATGATGACCTGCATGATAGTTTCCTCTGTATGATACCAACCTTGCTACATAAATTCCTCATCGACAAAAGACATCAGTCTCATCATCGAAGAATGAACCCCTTTGAGCATGCCAATCAAAAGAGACATGAAGAGTGGAAATGCTTCCTAAGAAAATGAATATTACTGCAAGGTTTACCCTCATTGACCAAGAGTAAATTCGAGGTCGATGATGGGTGGTAGCCACTCATGAGATGCCTCGAAAAAGAAGATAAATCTTGGTAGACTTGCATTGAAAAGGATAATTAGAAAATACTGCAAGCATGCCAAAGAAAAGAAGAATGAAAGAGTCAACCAAAAAAGAAAGATAACACATATTGTAAGAAGAAATGAAAAAAAAAAACTACAAGAGGAATGTAGAAATATAAATCTATAATCGATCTACAGAGAATTAAACAAGACAAAAGGTAGAAATTAAGGTAAAAAATATTTGATGAAACAAACCCTCGTTGAACTAAAAAAGGGGGAGATCCTCAAGAATGATGAGTCACTACATTTCTGACCCTATTCAAGTCAAATGACGATCGATTGGATGTAGAAGTGGAATTAGTCCCAATGGTTCTTGAGTTGGATAAAGATCTTTAGTTGGTGGAGGCAGGTTTTGGAGCCCTACAATTGTTATAAAACATTGAAAGTGTGGAATTCGATGAGTCAGGTCCAGTGAGACATAGAGTAGTAGATCCAGAACAACCAAGTCCTTGTAAATTAGATAAATCCTTAGACATTTCTTACATGTAGAACCTAGTCTTGCTTCAATGAGGAGTTGACTAGACAAAGAATTATTGTCTATGAATTTTTCCCTGTAGATGTCGAAACACCTCCTTAAATTCCTCATCTTTTATGTATGCCTCTTTGTATGCATCATGGGTAAAAAAAATCCATGTACATACAAGTTCCTAAAGCTATAATATTAGATATAAATGGCCTTGTAAGATTTTTTTTTTCAATGACCATTTATACAAATTTCAACAATTACTTTAAAGAAGTAAATTTAAATTAATTTTGAAATAGTAAAATATTTTATTGATAAAGTAGTTATGTACATCAATATATTGGTACAAAATTCAACTATAAATATACATTTAATAATTTATGAAATACAAAATTCAACTATAAATATATATTTAATAATTTATGAAATACATTTTTTATTAGAGAATAGTTTCCAAAGTTGTTCTTTTTAATTGTATAATTTAAATGAAGATCAAAGTACTAACTTCATAATGAAAATGACAAAATCCCTATCCTATCAACTATATAAGAAGTATGTGAAACAAGATCCATAGGAAAATCAAATAAATAATTGAATATAAGACCATTTACTTATCCTCTCCAATTTTAAATAAACAAAGCGTTTTTCAAATTAAAAACCAGTGCAGTACCAGTTATCAAGCCCATAGCAGTGGTTGAGATATGGATTTTGTAGAATTAAAATCATTGTACAATGAACACTCTCTAACTGCCAATCTATGAACACATTTAAGGAAATTTTAAGTGGATATATTATCCAGATGGATATCGGTGGCCACCCACCTTTTCTAACTGTCTCAAAACAATTTTCTAACAATTTTGGCAATTTACTATTTTTAGCAGTTTTAATTTCCGAGGCCATTTTGAGGGCCTAAATGAAGGTTTTTTGGGATAAAGCTACTATATGATATACAAAGGCATAATTGATCCCCCAAAATTAATATCCTCGATGATACCTTTCCAACGGGCTATCACACGCCTAAAATGGAGATCGTATGCAAAAGTTACGACCCTGGGAAGTTGATGTACTAACTTACCCAAATGGGGCCCACATGACTTTTGACGCTTCATCTCCTAGGGTTAGGTTTTTGGATGTCTAGGGTTTTGGGCATTATTGTTTAATGTAAAAAATGCCTTCAAAGCCTCATTGTAATCTTCTTCTTACGAATGCGCGTAACAGTCACATCTCTTCTCAGAGATAATCTTCCACCATTCCATCAAGCTTGTTTCCGCTGCATTTTACAGTTTCATCTTATTTCGTTATTGAATAGAAAACTAGTTTTACGGTATCTCTGTTATTTTGTGTTAAGAATCTATTAATAATTTGTATTCATTTCATTCTTCTCATAAAATTTGGATCAGTGGTATCAGAGCGGTCTGCTCGTCGTCTTAATGCATGTCCCCAACAAGGTTGGAGTACAAAGAGTTGGGTCTCGAGCTTGTTTCTCTTGAGGACAAAAGATCTCACACACCCCAGTGACCTCTCATGGCAGAAGAAAAGAAATATGATGGGATAGGATATCCTTTCAAACTGTTGATTGAGGAATCCCTCACGCAACAGAGGAATGCGATGATGGATAGTTTCGCACAAATCCTTCAGCAACTACCAACATGCGACACATCTTCTTCGAACAGAGGCACTGCCCCCTTCAAGGTACAAATAAAGTTCGATATTCCTATATTTGAAGGTCAGATAGATGCAGATATTGTAGACAAGTGGTTGAATCTACTAGAAGGGTATTTTTCTGTCCATAACTTTTCGAATAGAGAAAAGATTACTTTTGCGCTCCTCAAATCCATTCTCCGTGTGAAAGATTGGTGGGAAACTTTTTGTGAGTAAAAGGAAATAGAGGAAACATCATTATTTTCAGTCATGGCCACCTGGGAATCCTTCAGGGATGCTATTAAGGAACAATACTACCCTATTGAAAGTTATGACAACCTATATACCAAATGGACCACACTGCGGCAAGAAAGAGACCAAGCAGTGCCAGATTTCACAAATATCTTCCATACCTTGCGTACCAAGCTGGGTATCAAAGATTCAAAGAGACATCTGGTGCTCAAGTATCGCGGTGCTCTACATATATACATCCAGACCAAAATGGAATTTCTGGACATCTCATCCTTGGGCATGGCCTACCGATATGCTGTCAAAATCGAGTAGAAGCTCAAACAAAAGATGCGACAATTTGGGCTTGGGAACCCCTCACAAAAAAATCTGGGAAAGGGAATCCCCAACCCATAGAACAAAAGACAAAGAAAATATGGACATTATCAGGACAACCAGTCCAAGCCACAAGCAAAGAAGGACACTGAAAAGACAAAGAAAAATACCGGGAAGTGGTGTGACTTCCATAAGAGCCCTTGGCGTAACATTGCTGACTGCTGCTCAAAGTAGTTATTGGTGGCCGAAGTGAAAGCCTCTGAATCAAATGTGAATTCTAACTTTGAGACAGAGTCAGAAAGGGGAAGACAAATCATTGACGCGGAACCCAGTGCCACCGTTGCTACCACCAAGCTCCAGTCTGGTGAACCAGGCGAGCCAGAAGAAGGAGAGAACCTCTTCCATTCACAGATGTGGGTAAAAGGCACCCTGATGCACTTCATTGTTGATAGCAGTAGCTAGAAGAACCTCATCTTAGAAAATGTTTTCAAGCGGCTCGCCCTACCAACAATGTTGCACCCACAACCCTACACCATTGGATGTCTTTGCTAAGGAAGTGATCTCTGCGTCAACCAACAGTGTCGATTGTCATACGACATCAAGCCCTTCAAAGATGAGGTATTATGTGATGTTGCTCCTCTCAAAGTTTGTGAAGTTCTTTTGGGCCAACCTTATTTATGGAAATGTCATGTTGTATATGAGTCTAGGCCTCATAGTTTTATTATTACTTTGAACAGGAAATTTTAAAGGATACTCGAGGCAGTCCCACCTAGTGTTATTTCCTTGATCTCTGCTAAGAAATGCAGGAAGGTCATCTCTCAGACGGGGAAGTTTGTCTTCTTCGTGATTCGCTCTTAGAATAAGAGAAAGATCACAACCACATCCAAGGTCTTTGCGGCCGACCTCTCCACATCGTAGAATCAAGTAGATAAGGTCGTGGAAGAATACTCAGATATCTTCTCCTCACCTACAGGGGTACCTCTGCACTGCCAGGTCAAGCACCCCATCGATCTAACCCATGATGCACCACTGCCCAATGGGTCAGTCTATCACCACTCTTTGTTAGAGAATGAGGAGATCAAGTGACAGATCCAAGAACTACTCCATAATGGGCACATTTTTCCCATCTCATCACCTTGCGGGAGCCCAATCGTGCTGGTACAGAAGAAATATGGAACTTGGGGACTTTGTATTGATTATCAGGCTCTGAATAAAATCACAGTCAGAAACCAGTAACCGATTCCCCAAATGGACAACCTCCTTGATCAATTCACGGGGGCCAAATACTTCAGTAAGATTGATCTGAAGTCTGGCTACCACCAGGTCCTGATAGAATAGAGAGATGTATGGAAGAATGCCTTCAAGTCAAAGGAAGGCCTTTTTGAATGGTTGGTCAAGCCTTTTGGTTTGACAAATTCTCCAACCACTTTCATGAGGATGATGGACAATATCCTATGACCATTCAACAATACTTTTGTAGTGGTGTATCTGGATGACATTCTAATTTACATCAAGACTTGGGCCAAACACTTGCAGCATATTTAGCAGGTTCTGCACACCCTGCGACAACACAAGCTATACACCAACTTGGAAAAATTCTCCTTCATCATGGACAGGGTCCATTACCTGAGCTACATCATTGATCAACATGGTGTACATGTGGATCCAGCCAAGATCCAAGTCATCTGTGACTAGCCAGCCCCAACAACACTCACTGAGCTTCAGAGCTTCTTGGGCCTTGCCAATTTCTACCGCAGGTTTGTGTTGGTATTCTCCCATATTGCATGAGTCCTCAGCCAAATAAACAGGGGTGGTGGTAAGGCTAAATTTGCATGGGGCCGATCCCAACAACAAGCGTTCGATGATTTGAAGTAGCGCTTGTGCTCATCACCAGTACTTTCACTACCAGACTTGCAACATCCCTTTGAAATCGAGATAGATGCTTCCGACTATGCTGTGGGCATTGTTCTCACTCAACATGGCTACCCCGTGGCCTATCATAGTGAGACACTGTCAGATACTATCCGTAAGTACCCTACTCAAGACAAAGAAATGAACTCCATTGTACAAGCCTACTACTAGTGGAGACATTACATTCTTGGGAAGGAGACATTCATCCACACTGATCATAGGCCACTGTAGTTCATGCAGACAGGGAAAATTGTAGAATGACCACCATCAAAAGTGGTCCACATACTTGCAGCAATTCCACCTCAACATCAAGTATAAAACATAAAGCACCAATCGCGTCACCGATTGCCTCAGCAGACCACCAGTCCCGACACTCACCACGGTGCTAGACTCTTGCAGCCATGAGACATCTGGATGGCCCCAACTCTATGAGACAGACCCTGACTTCACCACCACCTACCAAATGTTGGGTGCAAACGCAGTTGTCGATAATTTCCATCTTCAGGATGGGTTGTTGTTTCATCTGGGCTATATCTGTGTTCCATCAAGTGAGCGATAAAACGTGATCTTGGAATCCCACTACAGTCGGGTGGTAAGACACTTCGGTGTCGAAAAGACAGTGGTGATGCTATAGAAACATTTCTACTGGCCGAAACTTCGACAGGAGGTCAACAAGTATATCAGGTCCTGCACTGCCTACGTTATTTCCAAACCGACCACTAAGAAACATGGCCTATACACCCCTCTTCCTACTCCTGATAGGCCATGGGAATCCATCTAAATGGACTACATGCCGGGCCTCCCGTCCACCAAGCGGGGAAATGACTGTGTTTTTGTGGTTGTTGATCGCTTTTCTAAGATGGGGATTCTGGTTGCCTGCAAGAAGAGCATCACAGTAGAGGCCACTGCCAAGATATTGTTTGAACGCATCTGGGTATATTTTGGAATCCCACAAATCATTGTCTCAAATTGGGATAGTCGATTTCTTAGCACATTTTGGTCGAGCCTCTGGTCACTGCTGGACACCAAGATCACCAAATCCATGACCTTCCACCCCCAAACAAATGGCGAATATGAGGTTGTAAATCAAAATATTGTGCATATCCTTCGCATGTATAATTCAAAGCACCCTCACACATGGGATGAGAGCCTTCCCTATGTCCAGCATATCTAGAATCGAGCCCTGCATAGCTCAACCAGCCACAACCCCTTTCAGCTGGGGTTGGGATTCCAAGCATTGGGTCCCATAGATGTTGCACTTCCCCTTGCGGTCACCTCGACCGACTCATCTCTTTCTACAACTGAAGCTGACAAAGCCACCTAGTTCATTGAGAGGATCCAGCACATCCGCCATCAGGTTCAGGACATCCTACAGAATTCCAATGACAAGCACAAACAATGCCATGATCAACATCGAGTGCCACATAGGTTTCAGGTGGGTGACAAAGCTTGGTTGCACTTGCAGAAAGAATGCCTTACAGGAGCCCATCGAAATCTTTTCCCACTCCATTATGGGTTTTACACTATCCCCAAGGCCATGGGGGATAATTATTTTGAGCTCAACATTCCTCTCTTCCTTGGCCTACACCCATTGTTCAACGTGGATCTCCTTCACCCTTATTTCCCACCATTATTGGAAACCTTAGAAGTAGTAGAACAACTGACACCAACAGAGCTCAACCCTGACTACATACAACGGGAATCCAATGATCATATTGTGTACACACAGATCAAGGGCACTCAATAAAAAAGGATCCATCTTTATCGAGTCGTCAAAGCAGGGTAGCTCCTACACCGAGGCAAGTGGCTCACCCGGGGCCAAATTCATCAGAAATTTCCTCATTTGATGGGGGAACTTAATGCAATGGATACCATTTCTTGCTAAGGAGGGAGGATTGATCCAGATGGATATCGGTGGCCACCCAAAATTTTCAACTGGCTCAAAACAGTTTTATGACAATTTTGGCAATTTACTATTTTTAGAAGTTTTAACTTCCGGGGCCATTTTGAGGGCCTAAATGAAGGTTTTTTGGGATCAAGATCCTCAATGATAGCCCAAATCATTATTTATCCCCCAAAATGAATCTCCTTGACGATACCTTTCCAACGGGATATCACACACCTAAAACGAAGATCGTATGAAAAAGTTACGACCCCGGGAAGTTGATGTACTAACTTACCCAAACGGGGCCCACATGACTTTTGGCGCTTCATCTCCTAGGGTTAGGTTTTTGGATGTCTAGGGTTTTTGGCATTCTTTTTTATTGTAAAAAAGGCCTTCAGAGCCTCATTGTAATCTTCTTGTTGTGAATGCGCGCAACCATCACATCTCTTCTCAAAGATAAGCTGCCACCATTCCAACAAGCTTGTTTCGGCTGCATTTTACAGTTTCAACTTATTTTGTTATTGAATAGAAAACCAGTTTTAATGTATCTCTGTTATTTTGTGTTAAGCACCTGTTAATAATCTGTATTCATTTCGTTCTGCTTATAAAATCTGGATCAAGATGAAAATCATCTTACTATGTAGTAATATTACTCAATGATATTGCAGATCACAATGATTGGTACAGAATGCGCAACAATGTTATTAGATTGATTATGGTAACAATAGACATTAATTCCTTGTTGAATGTAAATCTTATTTTTTGGTGTTTTTAAGGTCACTGTCAAGGGGGTAAGGCCAAAGGATAAAGGAGAGACGAACCAGTAGCCGAACCAGTTTTTAGATGGCTATTAACTTAGATTAAATATAATGGTGGAATGTAGACGAGTCGTAGAGATGAACCATTTTTAGTTGTTTTGTAACTTCCAATCCAGGGGTTTAGGGTTTTAGGTTTTAAGAGATTCAAACCATTTATGTTGAAATGGAGCTTTCGGAGTTGATTTATAGCACTTGTTTTTTCTCTAACTTATAGTCTAGTCTAGTTTAGTTCTTGGTTCGTGTTACTATTTAGGGTAACTGGTAGTCAGAGGTTATCTTCGGGGGAGCGAGAGTTGTGGGATCCAGATGGTAGCTTGGAAACTTATCTTTTAATAATCTTTCATTACCTCCGTTAACGTAATTCTGAACAACTTTATGTTGTATTAAATTTTCTGGGGGGAAGGGCTTTGTGGAGCCCAGGTGGCTATCCATGGCCTCTATGATACAAACAAGTGTGGAGGCAAATGTCAACACATTGATGAATGATTTTGACAAAGAGTTATGGCAGGTATAAGGTATTTTCAAGAAGGCAGACTCTATGGTGGTTGGTACTGACATCTTAACTACTCTGTCAGTAAAACAACCTCTCCCTCCAAACACTTTCTCATACCTTAGCTCAAGATTAGATCTGTTATTTGCAGCTTACTTCCTGAGTACTTCAGGGGTTTCTCAGTCTATAGATAAATGGTGTTCGACTCTTTCTCGGGAAGAGGTGTGTAAGGTGCCGCTTCACTCTAGCCAACCGAGGGAAGCTGGAAAGGGTGCTGGAAATTCAGGTTTCAGCTGAAGGTAGTGGAAGACTAAAATTTGGTGCATAAAATGGTATTGGGGTCATATGTTGGTCTCACAGAGACTTGCAGGTTGACCCTCTGTGGTATTGTCAGGAGACTCTCTTACAAGTACTTGTGTAAGGTATCATTTTTGGATTAGGTGGAACACACTTAGAAGACAATGTTAGGTTATATGCCATAAATACTCTTTTTGACCAAAGGATGGGTCGGGTTCATCTGTAACACGACATAAGACTCGACCCAACTTCTGGCACAAAGGTGGGTGATTGATGGTTACAGTTTAATGATTAAATATTGGTGAGTGGAATTCAATCCAGAGACATAATACTTTCAATATCGTCACCTGTGGGTCCTTCACCTTGGTTTACCCCTTCAATTTATATGGAATGCAGGAGCACTGGAAGAAATAGGAAACTCTTTAGGTTCGTTCATTTCATTGGGTGAGTCTATTCTCTCGGCACCTAACAGAAAAATGGGTAAAATACTGGTGGAGATGGACATTTATGGGGCACTACCTGAAATCTTAGAAATTGAGTGGAGGGGTCGGAGTATAGTCCATAGGATAGACTATCTCGTCATCCCTTTTTGTTGTAGAAACTACCGCAATACTGGACATCTGAGAAAAGAATTTTCAGTTAGGGGTATAGAGGAAGTCTCTAAAGACACGACACTTCATAGAGATAGTGGTGATTTATCCTGTGAAGTTGACTCATCTTGGGTTGGTTGTCAGTATCCTACGACATAATCACTACACTCATCGGAATGGGATGATTCGATCTCTGGTAAGTTAAAATTTTATTTTCCATCTCTGTATGATTCTTTATCATTTTGGGAGAAGGAATAACTAAACGCCTCTCTGTTGTTGAAAAATATTTTCTCCTATGTGGAGGTGCCCTCGGGGGTTGTTAAGAAGGTACCAGTTATTAACCCTTTTGGATCCACATCGATACTTAACATTGTCATCCATTCTTCGGGGGGAAAGGGTGAATCAAGTATCATGCCTCCTGGCTTCTCTGGTATATTACCTATTTTGGAACCGTTGTCTCCTAGGCCTTCGTTTCTTGATAACCCTATACAACCTCCTCTATCCTCCTTTGTGGATTTCTCCTAGGTGGATTCTCCCATCTCTGATGAGTCGTTAACTATTCTGGGTTGTCGTGAGTCTGAGGAGGGTGATTCCTCATTGAGTGTGGTATTGGACTCTCTGATTCCCTATTTATGTGATAATAATCCCCCGACTCTATTACCTACCTATTTCGGGAATGCCATTTTTGACCCTTCCACTATCTTTAGTTAGATTAGTACCACGACTTCCTTACAGTTTGAGACAATGAAAGACTATTCTTGGTCATGAGGACTGGGAATAGAATATTCTCCAGTTAAAATAAGAAGTACAATAAATAAATTACAGGCGACGACTAACTCATCCTTAATCACAGATCCTTCTTCTTTCGACAATGGGGCACTTAGAGAAGTGAAGGCCCTAGAAATGGATAAGTAATGATATTACTCTCACTTAATCTTAGAGGGGTTGGAGGCACCCTAAAATATACCTCGTTCCATTGTGTTTTGGAAACTACCCATCCAAACATTGTTTTTCTACATGAAACTTTGGTTCATGAACAAAAATCTCAGTCCTTTATGAATATGTTTCGTCCTTCTTGGGTGTCTTGTGCTGTGAGTTTTGTTGGTACTTCGGGTTGTCTGTTGGTTTCATGGGATCCTTATCTTTTTAGTCTGGTTCCTTACCTTACTTGTGGCAGGATTTTGTTAACAAGTTCGATTATTGCAACAAAGAGGAAGATCAACCGTCTTAATGTTTATGGTCTGTGCATGGAGCGTAAATCTTTCTGGATTTTTCTAGTGAACAATGGTTTGATTTCTATGAAAAGTCTTTTGGTAGCGGGGGACTTAAATTTAACTGTTTCTACAGGAGAGGTGTGGGGTGGGACAACAAACTCAGGTCAACTTGCCAGTTTCTTTAGAGTACTCTTCCAATTCCATAAACTTATAGATTTTCAGCCAGATAAGATAGTCCCAACTTGGCGTAATGGGTGCTTGGGTACAGATTATATTGCCAAGTGACTGGATATGTTTTTTTGTTTTGGAGGATATTCTTTTGAATGTCGGTCTGTACAGATCTTGGGTGGAATATCCCTTCATCTCGGATCATGCGCCTGTACTTTTGCAGCTGGAGAACACTCCCCTTCACAAATCATATCCCTTCAAATTTAATGCTTAATGGATTTTAGATAAAGTTTACAACAATATGGTTCATAAAATCTGTAGTGATTAGAAATATTTATTTTAAGGAGATCGCCAGCGCCGTTTAATATGGGAGTTGAAGGACCTAAAAAATTGTACTAAATGCTGGGAAAAAGAGTCTAAGAATAGGGAATTAAAATCACTGGAGAACTTGGAAGGAAATATCAAACAACATTTGCAGTTCTTATCATATGGTTCTATTCTTCCGGAGGTGGATTCTCATCTCATTAAGCTGGAATTAAAGAGGAATAAGCTTCTAAAAGCACAAGAGGACTTGTGGTGACCTTGAATTAGATCTATTTGGGTTCAGAGGGGAGAATAAAATACTAAGTTATTTCATCAGTGTGATAATCACAGGAGAAATAGTAAATATATATGGGAGATTCATGATGTCAATGGGACTATTCATAAAGGCCAGGAGGCGATAACTGTAGAGGCGGAGAATTATTTTAAGATTTTATTTAAACCCTGGGATAATTCTCACACAGATGAATAGGTTGGGGTGGCGAGCCTCTTTACAATATTGATAAATGAGGAGGAACTGAGAGATCTCTATAAACCAGTTTCATTGAAGGAATTAAAATCGGTTTTATCCCTGTTTAAAAAAGAAAAAAGTCCAGGGCCTGATGGCTGGACGGTGGAACTTTTCTTACACTTATTTGATTAGTGAGTGAGGACCTTCTGGCGATGGTGGAGGATGATCGGTCATATGGGCACATTGAAGGAAGCATAAACTCTACCTTTTTATCTCTGATCCCCAAAGTCAATAAACCAATAAACTATGGGGATTACAAACCTATTTCTATGTGTAATATAGTTTATAAAGTCATTTCCAAAGTTATAGCAGTCTAGATTAAACCGATTTTATGATAGGCTCTTTCGGCAGAGAAATTGGGCTTCTTGGAAGGACGTCATATCCATGATGCAATTGGAACAACTCACGAGTGCATACATAGCCTCAAAAAGAAAAAATTAAAAGATCTTATTCTGAAGCTAGACCTTCAGAAAGCTTATGATTGCATTAACTGGGATTTACCAAGGTTGATTTTAATATAAGTGGGGTTTGTAACACAATTTACAATGGGGAGGCCACAAACTTCTTCAGAAGTGGTAGAGGACTTCGACAAGGGTGCCCTCTGTCACCTTTGTTGTTTATTCTGGTGATGGAGAGTTTGAGCATGTTATTAAAATCAAGCCAACAAGAAGGAATCTTAAGAGGCATCAAAGTTTGCAGGCTTACAAAAATCCTTCACCTTTTTTGTTGTTGAAGATGTATTACTTCTGACAAATGATTTTGTGCAGGAGTGGAAGGAGATCGAGAGTCTTATAAAAAAAAATGTTGGCTTCAAGTTTAAAGGTAAATTCATCAAAGTCGACCGTTCATTATATAGGAATATCAGAGACATAACTTTCTCCTTTCAAGCTTATCCTTCCGTATAACTGTTCCATCCTGTTTAGTTGCTCTTATTTGCTGTTTTATTTGGTTAGAAAGGAATTCAACAATCTTTGAAGGAAAGAAGCCATCCATTCATACAGTTGTTATAAGGACTCTTGGTTCTCTAAAAAAACCCGTGGTCACAAATATTCTTCCTTCTATACGCTCATGTTTGATAGCTCATCCACATGATTCCACTGTGGCTTGTTTTGATGGAGAAACCCTTGCAAATGGGAAGTGCAGTGAGGTGGGGGATATCATAAAACCTTCAACCACAATAGTTTATAAATAGTACTTGAATTGCGGAGAAGGAACCAATATGAAGGCAGGGCTAATGGGTGTTTGGGAAACACTTTATATAGCTAATTATCTGTCTATTCACAAGATTTAGATTATGGGAGACTCCAAAGTAATCATAGACTGGATAAATAACAAGAGTGATCTGCGAGCTAGTTCTATTGAAGTCTGGAAGCAAATAATTAGGACTTTAAGAAGTAAGTTTTTGGCCACCATATTTATACACATATATTGTGAATTCAATAGGGAGGTGGATGAGTTCTCAAAGAAAGCATTACAGGAACCTGCAGGATTTATCACTCTCCACAAATGGTCAAATGGTATGGAGGGTCAAAGATGCTATATTAACATATATTAGCATGTTATTTACCATCCCTCCTTTTTTGGGAAGTTATCACATGTTTGAGTGACGCCAATTTTTTTGTATTAACACTTCTTTCTTATAGACTATGGTGGCCTTTTGGTATATAGTGTACTAAGTTTTTGCTTAAATCGAAGAGTTTTGATCATGTATGGAGCTCTTCCAGGATGTAATTTGTAATGTTTTACTAGATATTACTGTTAGTGGATAGTTATATGCCCCGAATTTGACGACATATATGGTCTTGTTGGTAGCCCTACATGATTTTTTCTTTTTCAAGTGACAAATGACAATTCCTATAGCTGCTTACGCCTCATCTTGTAAATATTGCTATTTGAAGGTGACTATTCGGTTGTAAAAAAAATGTTTTGATTGTTCCTATTTATTTTTATCTTTCGTTTTCATGCTTGATTCATGACTGAAAGCATGAATCAAGCATTAAAACTTAAAATCGTATTGCAATTCTATCTAAGGCTTGGTCTTTAAAAGGGTCAATGTGCTTACATCTCTTTTCATGAATTTTGTTTTGCTTTGAGCTTATCATATATCAATGAAATACTTATTTTGAGTTGCTCTTGTATTGTAAGATTTTATTTTTGGATCCTTTGTAAATATACCAAGAATCGATTGGCTTTGGTTTACAAAAACATATCCATTTTTAAACCTTTGCAAATCAAATATACCCATTGCTTGTCATGGGAATTAAACACACTACGATTGTACTCTGTACTTATTTTTTGATAGGCCTCTCATGACAGATCAAGGTATGGTGTTGTGCTCTGTATCCAAAACGTTCATCACTAGAAATGCCCAAATATTGTGCCTGAAACCCCTATGCTTATATTATGGTCGCTGGTGTAATTGCTAGTTTTTCTCCTTTGTTATCATCTTATACTTGTCTTTGTTGCTGCTACCTCTTAAGCCCACAGTTATTTTAGGTCACTCCTCTTACCATATGTTCAAACCATCATGGCCCCTGTCATTCATTTTGAGCCAAACGACTCCCAAACTTTGTTGCTATATGATGATGCGAGTGAGGATCTGAAGAGCCAGGGGTGGGATATGTTCATTAAGAAGTTCCAGGGGTATAACTTGCAGGTGGCCAAATAATTTTCCCTTACATTTGATGGATGTAGAGCCAAGGTAGGTGATATTCAGTTGGAAATCACTGAAGAATTTCTAAGTGAAGCAATAGGGCTCCCTCTCACTGGTAAAAAATGGTTTAAAAATTCGAAGTTGGACGAAGTACCCTAGAGTCTGTTCATCACCTCTAGAAAAATCGAATGTTGTGACAAAGGTTAGATGGCATGGTTTAGTAGCGGTTTTAAAACAATTTATTATCTGTGAAGGCTATTATGGCCTAGTCTTCCTTTACCATGTGCGATTGCTCATGCATTTTATCGGCTTCCATTTAAATATGTCATTTTACCTGCTAAGAAGTTTGTATAAAATGTCAGAGAGATACAAGAAGCAGAACTTGGATTCCAACCTCTTTCACCATAGTTTGATTAGGTTACTGGTAGTCCATCATTTGAAAACACTTGGTGATGATTGGGACAGTTTCATAGCTTGTAATGGTTTTGTTACAATAAATCCTATAGAGCCCCCTGTAATGGATAAACCTATGATAGAGAAATCTCTTGGGTTCTCGAGTGGCAGGCCAGATTTTGTTGTTTGAAAACCCTCGTGAAAGGGCATTGCCCGATCAGTCTTTGAGTGAGAAACAAGATGCCAATTCTAAGATTATTAAAACTCCTGAGCATGAACAAATCGTTTTCCCTAATCCTACTGTAAAATCCAACAATGAAAACCTTCGCAAACAGTCAAATAAAAATCAAGAAATAGTGTTTCGTAACAAGAAGGTTGGTCGACTCATTTCTAGGAATCTGTGTAATAGATCCAAAGCTCATGTGAGATTGATCGAATTGATCGAGATCCATGAGGACTCTGACTCCGAGATTGAAACGTTTATGGCTGAGGTAGATCCGAATTGTTCCAAACCGGGTCTTAATCAACCATTTGATTATGTCAGTAATCTCCCACCGTGTTTAAAAGATAGCAAGGAATTTACAGATATCAATCTCAGTCAAAGGCCGACAGTGGATAGTAGTGGTGTTTTAGCACACAATTACACGCTTCCTCAACTGATTTCCCCTACTGTACATTGCGAAGTTTGTTTACATCGAATAGGTCAGTACTACACAGACATTTCCATCCTTCAAGCAAGGATAAAAGCTCTCACGACTCTCATTGAATCCTTGGAAAATGAAAACCATGAACCCAAGGCCAATGCACAAAGAAAAACAAAGCATTTGAAAAGGACAAGCAATATCATTATAAAAAATGCTAATAGTGTCAAGGCCGTGATCAACTCTGAGATATTGTGATTCAAATTTTGTTATTAGTTGAATGGTAAGATTGGTTTTTATCATAGTTATGCTTTTTGTTATTTTTCTAATCAAATCTAGATCGATTTAGATTTATGTTACCAAAAATAAGACTGGCTACAGAATCGAGAGATTCTGTAGCCAAGTCAACTCTCATATAAAATTTAGGAATTGTTAGTTAATAAAATATTTGACTTGCCCATTTCATTTTTCTTTCAGGATGGGATGTATCGGATGCTGGTTTCATGGGATGAAGCATGCTGGACTTAGTCGATCAACTATCCTCTTTTTGCTAATTTTGTAAATAGGAGAAAATTCTCACAAATTTATAAGATTTAGTTTCATCTTGAGTGGCTCTAAGCCCTCTATGTTTGTAACTTTTAGAAATTTTTTGAGATATGATCCTATCTTAAAAGATAGGAAGTTTAGCTTTCACATACTCTTTAAATACTCCATATTTTGTAATGGAAATCATCTTGGCCGAGGGCAGAACATGGACGAGTGATTCTAAGACTTAATGAAACAACATATATGCATTTTGTCTTTAGCCTTTTGTTAATAATGTTTTCATTTATGTTTTGTTAATCCTCATACATTAATAGGTCTGATAACTTTATACTTAATGATCTATTATGTGTGGGATGTTTATATTATAAATATCGTCTATAATTTGCTGCTCAAAATATAAATGTTGTGATCATATCTCCAATTAGAATGATAGGATTTATCTTTGAATTTCAATTGAATGATGAAATGCATAGGTTAATTTCAGGTCTGTCTTGTTGTAATTATATGAAATTATAAGATCACAGGGTTATATTTGTGTTTCCTCCTCTATCATTAAAACTTAAGCTGCCAATACATGTTTTGAGTTTATTTAGAGAATTCATAAGGTTCATTGCATATTTCTCTCTTGGACGTGGCAGTTGGATGTTCTTCACTCATGTAGATGCTTGGATACACCTCACTAACTCACTGACAAGTTAGCCTCTTTGTTTTTTTTTTAATTCTGTCATTTACATATTAATGAAACCAGAATGTATGGTTCAACTTTTGACTATCCACACGTCTGTGTTTCATAGTATATTCGATGCAATATTTGTTAGATTTATAAAGGAAAACAAAAAAGGTTTCAAATGTGCTTTCTTTATCTACTTCTTAACAACAAAACTTTCGCATTTGATTTTGTAAGTTTCGATTAAAACTTGCAATTTGTAAATGATGTATATAAGTGATATTAGTATCTTTTATGCTTAAAATACCTACAATAGTCATGTTAGATTATATGTATACATATAATTTATAATATTTAGTAATTAGTTAGTTATTTCTTTATTTTATTCTCTTTTAGGATTTTAGATTGGCTAACAGATCCATTAAACCCGCCAGAATGAGCTACATCAAACGACTTGGTTTATTTGAACAACCCCGGACCAGACTCGTTCTTCCAATTAACGAATGGTCATTTTTGCCCATCAATAAATGGCGCTAGAAGGAGGGCCTGAATACAATTGATGGCACGTGGAAGTTGCAAGACTCTGCCCCCACACACTCTCTCCCCTATAGTAACACAGAGTCATTATGACAACAACGTTTCTTCTGAAACAACAACTACCTCGAACGAACATCCCCAGATTCCCGTTGAGCCAGTAACACCAAATCCTCAAGTGGTCGACGTACAAGAAATTGTTCGTCATTCACTCTTAAGGACACACAGTGCTTTGGCCCGTATAAGACAACCTAGTAGGCCATTGAATCAACCCTTAGATTTCTCTGATATCAGAGAACATCTTGAAGGCACTGGTATGCTTTTAAACCCTCTAGGAGATGATACTATCAATTCTATCGATACACATACTCTTGGATCCGGGGGAACTGGTATTCCACCTTTCCCACCTCATTCATCTCCATCCTCTTTAGGAGTTGATTCATTTGACGAAGGCTGCTCATCATCTGAACCATCTCAACCTTCAACACCACCTAAATCCATCGCAAACCAAAACAATCTCGCCAGACCATGGATCGATCAAGATGTTGTGGTTGTACCTGGACCCCAACACCCTTTACCAAAACACCCGGAGAAATGGTTACCTAAGTTCGATCCAGATTCTAAGAAAATCGTTGAAGATCACATAAAGAAATTCATGCTAGCCATTAGACTCTGAAGTGTAGAACATGAATATGTAGTATGTATAATTTTTCCTTACACGTATGAGGGCAATGCCTCTACATGGTATTTCACCCAACAACCTCACACCATTGTATCTTGGGATAGATTCAAAACCTATTTCTTAGAGAAGTTCGGAGATGATAAATCCCCTGAAGTCTTGGTTATGGAACTTTCTAGCTTAAAAATGAACCCTAAGGAGAAAGTAAAATATTTTAACCAAAGGTTCCACACGTTAAAAAATCGAATTCCCACTGATTCAATGCCCACGGAAAGACTTATTGTAGAATATTACACTAAAGCTCTACATAATAATATAGCAATTTGGGTCAAAAGATCTAAGAAGTCCACGTTACTAGAAGCCTTCGAGGAGGCAAGCCAAATCGAAAAAGATATTTTGAGCTTGAAAGATAATCTTAGTAATGAGGCAGAAATAACCCCATATTCTAAGAAGAAAATAGAAATTCTTACTAGGCCTCCCCAAACCAAAACACAATCAGAAACTTCAGACTTAGAAAGTTTGCAAAAGGTTGTCCAAAAATTATCGAATCAAGTGGTAGGATTGAAGAGATCGGCTGAAGAAGCATCCTCGAGCAAAGGAAGTTTTAAACCTCCTTTCAGAAATCCTTTTTCCCCCAACCGGAAAAATCCGACCACTGAAGGTCTAAATTTTGAAATCTTACAATACACTCTGCAAACTATCCTTGAAGCACATGATAACTTGGTTCCTCCTGAATGTTCGGAAGACATAGTCGAAGAAGAAATACTTGAAGAAGAGGAGTCATCTCCCAATATCTTCAAGCATTTCTCCGACAGTATTTTTCAAGCAAATTTTGAAATTGTCCATCCTTACAACACCAAAAGAAAAACACAGAGTAAACCCTCTTTCGAAATGAGTAATAATTTGCCCCTGAAACAATTAAAACAAGCTGAAACAAAACCAAATTTAGCAGCCCCAGTTTTAGAATATGATTTGATTGAAGACCCAAAAAAACTCAGGGCTAATATTTTTGTTTACAAACTTTTGAAATTCCCTCTTCTTCTGCAGAAAATGCTTCAGAACATCACAGAAAATAGTAAAAACAACAATCTGAACAAGAAGAAATTTGTAGAAATCAGTTCTAAAACAACTCAAAAGATCCCTACTAAAACGACACCTGAACCCCCAGATAAAAGGGATCTCACTGAAAAAACTGTATCAAATGTAGATAAAGTAGTTTTAGGGACAACGGCTAAAAATGCAGAATTCTGCTGTTAATACTCGCAAAAATGTCTCCCCTTTCTTATTAACTTTTGAAATTTTTAATAGAAATGCACATAATTGCATGGTAGATTCCGATGCATCATCGAATGTGATGCCTTTATCAGTTTTCCAAAAAATTAATGCAAAAGTTCAACCTTCTAGTCTTAAAATCATTCAGCTCGATCAGATGAATGTTAAGGTAATTGGTGAACTAAAGAATGTGCTTGTTAAGTTATCTTCTAATCCTAAGGTTCACCAGATTATTGACATCATTTTTGTTGACATCCCCGAAGTTTATGGTTTATTTTTTAGCAGGGATTGGTCTGAGCAACTACATGGTTACTTTGCAACATATTGGTCACATTTATGACTGCCAGAAAATGAACAGCCACACAAAATTAGGATTAACCATGAACATTATCTCAAGCACACTGTGAAGGATTTGAATGATGCAAATGAACCATTTACTGCTTCCACTAATTCACTTGAAATGCAGGGAATGAACACCTTCTTCAGTAACTTTATGGACGAAACTTCCCCCATCACCGATCCAGAACAACAGTCAGAGCTCATGACATGTACTTAGTCAACAACTTTTTCGAATGTGCCAAACAATGCCAAAGAAGCTCAGATATGGTCACTTTACTTCAATGGATCCAAATCCAAAGAAGGAGCTAGTGCAAGATGTGTACTCATTGACCTGACAGGTAATAAAAATTTCATTGCTTTTCGATTAGAGTTTGAATGCACTAACAACACCGCCGAATATGAGTCACTTTTGCAAGGACTCAGGAAATCTGTAGATATGGACGTAAGGAACTTAATGGCATTCAGTGATTTGGAAATTGTGGTCAGTCAGGTAAGAAATTCCATACATTACCTATCACCACACTTGAAAAGTTACCAAACTGAGGTATGGAATCTAATGCACAAATTTTCAGCATTTAACATCAATTCCATTCCTAGATTAAGTAATTTTGAGTCTGAATTATTGGCTACCGTCACTTCTAAACTTTTTCCCGTAGAAGGTATTTCTCCGAATACATTTTTGATCGAGTTATTGTTCAAACCATCAATCCCATACAACATTACTAATTGGAGAGTGTTCGATGATGATCAACAAATCATCAACTTTTTGCATATGGAGGACACTTTCCAAGGTGCAATTATCGATGAAGGCACTCATGATGATAATCTTTGCAATTTCACGGTAATATCAGAGCCAAGATCTCCCAAATCGACATATGGTATGGTAAACTCTATTCCTAAATCCATGGTAAGACTAGATAAGTTTTATGATTTGCATGATAAATTCAGAGGGTCGGTAAATTGTAAAACGAACATTTCTTCCTTTACTCATGAAACGATAAATCTAGGGACTAAAGATAATCCACAAATATCAATTTGGAGATGGGATGCTCCGAGAAAGAACGGTCTTCTTTTATAAAACTATTTAAAGAATTCAAGGATGTCTTTCCCTGGACATATGATGATTTAAAAACTTTTGACCCTAATATAATACAACATATCATCCCCATGAAACCCTAGACTCAACCTTTTCAGCAGAAGTTGAGAAAGATGCACCCTAAGTTGGAACCAACTGACAATAAAGAACTAAATAAATTATTGCATGCGAAGATAATCTTCCCAGTGAGACACACACAATGGGTGTCTAATCTAGTTCCTATAAGGAAGAAAAGTGGTGAAATGTGACTCTGTGTCGATTTTCGTAACTTGAACCGAGCGTCTGACAAAGACAATTATCTTGTTCCTCCAATGGAAAATTTTCTTTAGCAGGTATATGGTTCCAAAAGACTATCACTACTAGACGATTTTTCGGGATACAACCAGGTCCTCATGTCTCCACCAGACCAGTTAAAAACCACGTTTCGTACCCCATGGGGCACTTATGCCTACAGGAAGATGCCTTTTGGGCTTATAAATGTTGTGGTCACTTTCCAGAGAGCAATGGATATTGTTTTTCATCGTCTCATAAATCAATATGTAGTGGTCTATCATGATGACGTGTCTGTTTTCTCCAAAAACAAGAAAGATCACTTGTCTCACCTTAGGTTTGTCCTAGAACGATGCCACAAGTACGACATATCTCTCAACCCTATGAAGTCAATATTTGCAGTGGAACAAGGTAAAATTCTCAGGTTCATAGTATCCAGTGATGGGATGATCATCGATCTTGAGAGAACTCAAGCCATTGCCAAACTTCCTCCCCCCTTCTCCAAAAAATCTATGCAATCCTTTTTAGGCCAAATTAATTTTGTCGGAAGGTTTGTCCCAAGTTTCTCATAAATGGTAAGGCCATTGCAGAATTTAATTAAAAAGGATGTTCAGTATCGTTGGGTACCACAAGAAAATCAAGCCTTTGATTCCATAAAAAAATCCATAGTGAAAGCCCCTTCCTTGATGAGTCTTGATTTCTCACAAGATTTCACTCTTTACACTTTCACCTCTGACCGATCTTATGATGTTGTGTTGACCCAAAATAACACTGAAAGAAATGAAATCCCCATTGCCTTCATGATCTCAACTTTCAAAGGAGAAGAGCTTAACTACCTAGCTGTAGATCAACAGGCTTATGCAATTTTCAAAGCAGTGAAACATTTCCGATCATATTTGTTGAAATCCAGAACTAAAGTCATTGTACCTTATCCTGCTGTTAGGAACTTGTTGGTACAAAAGGAATTGGATGAAAAATGAGCAAACTGGATGACATCATTACAATATTATGACCTCTAAATAACCCTTGCAGAAATTGTTAGAGGTCAAGGCCTATGCAAACTAGTGTCTGATTCAATTGAAGAACGACAAAGTCAAATTAATGTCTTAACTGTAAATCAACATAGTGAAAATCAGATCTGATGTACGCAAGTTGTTTCTAATTATTGGTTTGATGATATTAAGTTTTATTTAACACATGGTTCTGCTCCTCACCATCTCGATCCAAAAAACAAAATAGCATTAAGACTAAATTCTGCACCTTTCCAGTTGGTAAATGACATATTATTCCGTAAAATTTTTGATAGTGTTCTCATGCGTTGTTTGGAAAGAGATGAAGCAGAGAAAGTATTATTTGATCTTCATGTACGTGAAGCTGGTGGGAACTTCGGTGGAGACACCACTAATCACAAGGTATTAAGAGTTGGGTATTATTGTCCCATGTTGTTCAAAGATGCCCATGCGTTATGTCGTAAATGCATAATCTGCCAAAAGGATGTTGAACAAGTAAAAAGGGCAGCATTCCCTTTGCAACTTGTTTCGGTGGATTCACCTTTTCAGCAGTGGGGTCTCGACATAATAGGGTCAATTAAACCCACTTCTTCACAACAGCATAAATACATCATTACAACAATGGATTATTTTACCAGATGGTTCGAGGCTGCACTGCTGAAAGTGGTAAATACTAATTAGGTGATATCTTTCCTTGACACGAATATCATTACTAGATTCGACATTCATGAATGTTTGGTCTTTGATAATGCTTCGTATTTTTTGTCCCTCGATATGAGTGTTTTTTCTTTGGAGAGAGGGATCAAACTTAAGTATTCTTCTGTCTATTACCCCCAAGGAAACGACCTAGCAGAATCAACGAATAAAAATTTGATAAAAATCATCAAGAGAACAGTTTCTGAAAACCACAAAAATTGGCACAACGCACTTTTTAATGCACTCTGGGCTGACAGGGTGACACCAAAAAATTTTGTTGGTAATTCCCCTTTCTTCCTTGTCTATGGAAGAGAATCGATTCTCCCTCCTCATGTTCTGCTTCCCTCTCTGCAATTATCACAGAAAGTTCAGGAAGAGGAATGCCCTCCTCTTGAAAGTCAAATTAATGCCTTGTTGAAACTAGAAGAAACCAGAGCACAAGCAAAAGAGAGACTGGATCAACATCAACAGATTTTGAAAGGCTGGTTTGATTCAAACTTTGCTTCGGATAGAAACTTCAAGGTAGGAGATTTGGTTCTCAATTGGGATAAACCTCATGAAGGGAAAGGGGAACACACCAAATTCCAGAACCTATGGTTGGGGCCTTTCATAATAGCTGAAAAATTAAGTCCCAACTCCTTCCATCTACAAAGTTTGGAGGGACAGCCAAACACCTTCCCGATGAATGGCCAAGATCTCAAGAGGTATTTTTCCTGATAAATTCTAGATCCACCTTTGTACATAATTTTTCTGTTTTGATTTATTTTTGTTTTCTGGTTTTGGTTCTTTTAATTTTGTTTGTTTTCATTGCTTTCTGGTTAAACCATGCCTATGTCACCTTTTAGTTCATGAAGGGAAACCAAAATGCCTCATTATGAAGCAACAGTCAAGGTCTGTCAGAGCATTAATGCTATAATTTCCTGAAACATAGACTAGCTAAAGAAGTTTTATGTTCAGAATAGGTTTCATGGTTTCACTTTATAATTTTGAGCAAACATGACCATCATTAAAGCTCTTTACGTTGTCCCTGCTTTTAAAGAAAGCAACTCAAGTATGCCTTCTTGTCCTCGAAGAATTAGTTTCAATCAAAAAACGAATTTCAAATCATAATGAAGGTTATCAATAAGAAAATTAAAGGCTGGAAAATATCAAGTGTTCTGAAAATTGAAATTTTCAAGCATCACCCCACTCTTCTGAATATAATTAGATTTATGTCAGATTATAAATAATTTCTAGAGAGTTGTGGGAAGTGTTTGTAAACCCGCTGAGATACTAAACAGGTCTGCTAGCAGTGGATAAATTCATGCATGATTCCAAGACAACTTCGCCAGGGTACTGAACAGGCCCGCTGGCAGTGAAGCAATGTCGGGTTTAAGGAAATTATCAGGAATAAGTTTTGATATTAATCATAAATACCCTTCATTGGTACTGAAAATTCTTGAACATGGTAGAGGTGTTAAGGTGGGATAATTGACATCCCTGTTGAGGCTATAGATGTCTGCTAGCAGCAGTGGCCCTGTCAACAGTATCAGAGCCATTAGTATAAATATCGTTGCTCTCGTAATTAAAATTTGTCACTAGATTTCATTTGATAGAAAGGTATCTGAAGATGGACTATATGGTTATTGTTGGAATTTGATTGAGATGTTTGATGTCCTTTAGCTAGTCTTTGATTTGTAACCATTCTAGTCAGTCCTAACATGAAATCATCGGTGATGCAGAGATAATTGCTTCTCCCAGTAAGTCACCATTGTTGGCAGCCCTACATGATTTTTTCTTTTTCAAGTGACAAATGACAATTCTTATAGCTGCCTATGCCTCATCCTGTAAATATTGTTATTTGAAGGTGACTGTTTGGTTGTAAAAAATATGTTTTGATTATTTCTATTTATTTTTATCTTGCGTTTTCATGCTTGATTCATGACTAAAAGCATGAATCAAGCATTAAAACTTAAAATCGTATTGCAATTCTATCTAAGGCTTGGTCTTTAAAAGGGTCAATGTGCTTACATCTCTTTTCATGAATTTTTTTGTTGCTTTGAGCTTATAATATATCAATGAAATACTTATTTTGAGTTTCTCTTGGATTGTAAGATTTTATTTTTGGATCCTTTGTAAATATACCAATAATCAATTGGCTTTGGTTTATAAAAACATATCCATTTTTAAACCTTTGCAAATCAAATATACCCATTACTTGTCATGGGAATTAAACACACTACGATCGTACCCTGTACTTTGTTTTTGATAGGCCTCTCATGAAAGACCAAGGTATGGTGTTGTGCTCTGTATCCAAAACGTTCATCACCAGAAATGCCCGAATTTCGTGTCTGAAACCCCTATGCTTATATTATGGTTGTGCTAGTGTGATTGCTAGTTTTGATCCTTTGTTATCAGCTTAGACTTGTCTTTGTTGCTGCTACCTCTTAAGCCCACAGTTATTTTGGGTCACTCCTCTTACCATCTGTTCAAACCCTCATGGCCCCTGTCATCCATTTTGAGCCAAAAGGATCCCAAAATTTGTTGTTATATGATGATGCGAGTGAGGATCTGAAGAGCCAGGGGTGGGATATGTTCATTAAAAAGTTCCAGGGATATAACTTGTAGGTGGCCAAAGAATTCACCCTTACATTTGATGGATGCAAAGCCAAGGTAGGTGATATTCAGTTGGAAATCACTAAAGAATTTCTAAGTGAAGCAACAAGGCTCCCTCTCACTGGTCAAAAATGGTTTAAAAATTCGAAGTTGGATGAAGTACCCTGGAGTCTGTTCGTCACCTCTAGAAAAATCGAATGTTGTGACAAAGGTATTCTGGTCTCCCTACTCAAGGTTAGATGGCATAGTTTATTAGCAGTTTTAAAACAATTTATTACCTGTGAAGGTTGTTATGGCCTAGTCTTCCTTTACCATGTGTGATTGCTCATGCATTTTATTGGCTTCCATTTAAATATGTCATTTTACTTGCTAAGAAGTTTGTATAAAATGTCAAAGAGATACAAGAAGCAAACCTTGGATTTCAGCCTCTTTCACCATGGTTTGATTAGGTTACTGGTAGTCCATCATTTGAAAACAATTGGTGATGATTGGGACGGTTTCATAGCTCGTAATGGTTTTGTTACAATAAATTTTGTAGAGCCCCTTGTAATGAATAAACCTATGATAGAAAATTCTCTTGGGTTCTTGAGTGGTAGGCCAAATTTCTTGTTTGAAAACCCTTGTGAAAGGGCATTGCCCGATCAGTCTTTGCGTGAGCAACAAGATGCTAGTTCTAAGATTATTAAAAATCGTGAGCATGAAAAAATCATTTTCCCTAATCCTATTGTAAAATACAACAACGAAAACCCTCACAAACAGTCAAATAAAAATCAATAAATAGGGTTTCGTAACAAGAAGGCTAGTCAAATCATTTCTATGAATCTGTGTAATAGATCGAAAGCTCATGTGAGCTCGATCGAATCGATCAAGATCCATGAGGACTCTGACTCCGAGATTGAAAAGTTTCTGGCCGAGGAAGATCTAAATTGTTCCAAACTGGGTCTTAATCAACCATTCTATTATGTCAGTAATCTCCCACCGTGTTTAAAAGATAGCAAGGAATTTATAGGTATCAAGCTTGGTCAAAGGCCAATAGTGGATAGTAGTGGTGTTTTAGCACACAATTACATGCTCCCTCAACCGATTTCCCCTGTTGTACATTGCGAAGTTTGTTTACATTGGATAGGTCAGTACTACACAGACATTCCCATCCTTCAAGAAAGGATCAAAGCTCTCACGACTCTCAATGAATCCTTGGCAAATGAAAACCGTGAACTCAAGGCCAATGCACAAAGACAAACAAAGTGTTTGAAAAGAACAGGCAATATCATTATTAAAAATTCTGATAGTGTCAAGGCCGTGATCAAATATGAGATATTATGATTCAAATTTTGTTATTAGTTGAATGGTAAGATTAGTTTTTATCACAATTATGATTTTTGTTATTTTTCTAATCAAATCTAGATCGATTTAGATTTTTGTTACCAATAATAAGACTGGCTACAGAATCGAGAGATTTTGTAGCCAAGTCAACTCTCATATAAAATTTAGGAATTGTTAGTTAATAAAATATTTTACTTGCCCATTTCATTTTTCTTTTAGAATGGGATTTATTTGATGCTAATTTCGTGGGATGAAGCATGTTGTACTTAGTCGATCAACTATCTATTGGAAGATTGATTGTTGTCATTGATGTCAACCCTAGTCATGGGTTTTGGACCACAAGATTGATAAAGGTATTTGGACAT
>ML790063.1:162002-183486 GCA_009831015.1 Picea engelmannii
TTTTCTGAAAGATTTAGGTTGCATTGGAGTATATTCATATTGTACTGTTTCATAGATCCACAGTGTATGTCTCATGGCTATGTTCAAATTTGAGTCTTTAACACATAGATCCACAATGTATTTTTGGTGGCTATGTTCAAATTTGAGTCCTAATGACATGGATCCACAGTGTATGTTTAGTGGCCATGACCTGTATTACTTGACATGGATCTTTTCATATCAAAATTTATGCTTTGAGTCATTCATATTCTGAGTATGGGAATTCCTACCTCACTGATGATATATTATTGTAATGTATTTCCTTGTTTGTTGGCAGGTTTCTGACCGACGTGTTCCTTGTTCCCTACATGCACTCGAAAAAGTATTTTAGCGATCACTCCCCAGTATGGTCGCCAATTTTGTTTGATCCCCAGTATGGTCGCCAATTTTTTTATTAGACTAATCGGTAAGTGCAGACACAAACAAATATCCCTAGTTTTACTCTAAAACTAGAACAAAACAAGACAGAATATAAAACTTTCCCTAAGTTTTAATTACCAAGCATACTATCTAACAAGAGATAAATGACATACCTTTTAAACGTCATTTGTCCTTGCTGGTGTCATCCTCACTCTGTTCCAAGGTTTATGGGATGTTGAACCTGTAGAAAGACACAAGCCAATGAAGTGAAAGCAACAACGTATACTCAACAAAACCTATGTATGTGATCAAGGAGTTATAAAATAAAATAAGACCTATTTTATGGGAAAGAAATATATCACTGTATTAAAGATATGAAAAGGAGAATACAACCAATGCCTTGATGTTGTAAGGTCTCTTCCAACAATTCCTTGCTTCCCACACACTTCTCCTCCATGAATTCTAAGATCAACAATCTATCTTGACAAAGCAAATCTCAAAGCCAACATACAAGCTCCAAAAACTCCAAGTTATAAAACTCAAGAACTTTCCAACTTTTCCAATCTAGCCAACAAAATGTTCCCATGACGGGCCATGAGAACTCCTCTCCTTTTATAGGCTGAAAAGGATAGGGTGAGGAGGTTAGGATGATCCCATGAGATCATGGATTCGACTTAGATACAAACCGATCGGAGGCCACCTCACCCTCGAATCTTCTCTTCTAGAACTTTTGAGAAATTCCTCTTTTTCCTACGTACGAAAAATCGCCGCACCCTTAAAGCTAAGCAAACTGCGACGTTGTTGCAGGATCCTATGGTGAAACCTATGACGATCCTAGATCGTTGCACCCATAACACTAATCAAGGTGAGACGATCCCTTTTTATAATTTTTTTGACAAAGGAAAAATATAATTTCATCTTTCTAGGAAAATGTGTCTTCGTTCTTCTTCAGGGATTCGAGCCATTGATACTTCTAAAGACAAATGATAGGTTTACATCATTAACGGTCATAGGGGTGACAAAAATAATGTGTAACATTGGGGAATTGAATTCTTTGGTTCATATATTAGTGGGGTTTCTTCAAAATCCTAAGGGGGTAATTCATTCCCTCCCCTCCCTAAGAATCTACGTCTACATGTGTCTCGGCTCGTAGTGGTTTCTCTTGTGAAATTTTGAATGCACAACAGTATTTCTCTTGTGACTGTCTACGACCTTCCTATTTGTTTTATGTGTTACACTCGTTTATGGTTTGGCTATATGATTCTATAATACAAATGCTAACCATTCTTGTTTTTTTTTAAAATACGTGAAAGTAATAGCTCTAAGAAAAATATTAGGTTTAATATTATAATTTACATACTACAAACTGAAAGTCTAATATTAGAAGACACTAAAATAATAATTGAAAAAGTGAGCATGCAATAAGAATACACAAATACACCTAATCCGTTGGAGGTTAATTAAAATACTAAAGAGACCCAACTAATATGGTTATCATTTTCAAATATATGACAACACATACACAAATTGAAAAATGTAATAATGCACAGACTGACCAACATAGAAGTATAAATGGATTGGGAACACTATCTCAAGGATAATATTCTAAATATACTTCACTTACCTAGAGAACCAAAACTATGGGTTCAAATGGAGAAGTAAAGTGCTACAGTAGAGTAGGGGAAGGTACAATCACCATATGAATAAGGTTAAAAGAGTAAATAGGAATGGTAATGGGAGAAAAAAAACATGGAAAAATTGCAATAAATTTAGTAATGAACAAGATGAACAAGTGATCCCTTCCACCCTATAGTTTGAATTACTTGACAAAAATAAAAATAGATGTTAAGGTGAAGATCAATTTATATGTTATGTAAAGTAGTTTTGAAATTTTGTGATTAATTTGAAAGTTTTTACCTATTTTGACCGATTTTTTATGTGTGGTTGTGAGGGGGAAACCATGACTTGTAGTAAAATTATCAACCCCTAAATTTTATACTATCATTTTCTCTTTATACAATACCTCTCTCTCTCTCTCTCTCTCTCTCTCTCTCTCTCTCTCTCTCTCTCTCTCTCTATATATATATATATATATATATATATATATAGTGTGTGTGTGTGTGTGTGTGTGGGAAGAAACTTAAAATATCAAAGACCTTTAAATGGTGTATTTTATTACTCTATTGGAGTGCAACGTTTAAATAAAAGAAAAATAAATTTCAAATAGCTTTCTATTCAAATTCTATTAACAAATTAAATATATTAACCACGATTGTATTGAAACTTTGTACAACTTTCACAACTTAGTTACTATAATGTGAATCTAATCTCGTAAATTTTTTTAACTAAACCAAAATGTATTTTATGTTTGTATTTATTATTAAATTAATAAAATATATTATAAAATTAAACATTGATTTTTTTAATATTTGTAAATGATTTAAATACAAATTCGAATTTAATAGCATTTGATATAATTTGAACATTGATACAAAACAAAATAATAATAATATCACAACAAAAGTGTAACATCTCGATCTTGCAAGCAAATGTTATCGACTTATTCTTTGAGGACACTTGTGTGCAAGTGATCCGATTATAGTACATGGTTATATATTTTGCTTAAGGATTTTATGATGATGTTGATGTTGTGATTTAATGTTATTTGATATATATGTATTGATAGATGTTATTGACGAGTTTCCCTGAGTGTGCAGGACACTTGACAGATTGTGGATGTCGATGGCATCAATGGACCTCCTTAGACTCTTGATTGAGTTAGTGAGTGGATAGTATTGGTTTGAGTGTTTCATTTATGCATATGTGACATATGATCGATTATAGTATGGTTTTGTATTTGGATCATTGACAATGTTTCGTTGATGGATGTAGGTTGACGATTGCTTGCTAATATGACTCACATAAGGAGTAAAGTGGCCATGCACAGAGACTAGATATTGAGGGAGAGGTGTGGTAGCATCCCTGTCACAACCTACTAGAACTCCCATTGTGGCTCAAATTGTAGGTTAATGATTACCTAGTTCGAGAGGTCCACGATGTCGTGAGGGTAGAATGAGACAGTCGCTCACGAAGTTCTAAGGGGCGTGCAATAAGGCAGGGTCCTTATTCCTTAGAATCCCTTAGTCTCTCACAAGGTCACCTGAATGGAGTGTTGACTCCAAGGTTTGGATAACTACCAAAACCAGTAAAAAGGCGAGTGGCACCCTTGGAGCACGGGAGTGCGTCTTGAAGGGCACGTCGCGTAATTTAAAAATAAATTTGAGGAGTCAACGAATCTAGGTGAACTAGAAAATAATAAATTAAATTGACATTGTTGGATTTAAAATAATTAATTAATGAGTAAATTATTAATTATAAATCCATGTAAAATTCTAAACCTATTCTACATTTTAAGCCTAAGTCTAAGTTTTTGTAAGGAGGATAAACTAAAATTATTAACTAAATCAAAATAGGAATGAGGTAAATCAATTTAAGAAATTGAGAAAAATGAAATAAGTCTAAAGAATTAATATAATACACATTTGTGCAAGAAATATAGAAAGGAGATTTTTAAAATAAGAAAAAAATAAACATGAAAGAATGTGTACGCATAGAAGGGTATCTAGAGTCTAGTTAACACTAGTTTGACTAGGAGAGGAATCCTATTTTAACTCAACTCAAATTTAGTAAGGAATCAGTCATTAAATGGGAAGATGGGGAATAAAGAGACAACTAGGAGTGATTTAAGGAACGCATTTAAGAAAGGTGAGGGAAATTGACATTTAATTAAAATAAAATATGGAATTTTATTGTGCAACTTATGGAGAGGGTGACAAGTATAAGGGGGAAATAATTCTAATTTATTTAATTAAATGTGAAAGTTGGGATGTGTCATTAAGGAAACTCCTATAAATCAAATGGTCTAGACGGAAAAATGATCACATTGGGTTATGGATAAAGTTATGTTGTCGAATTATTTTTGACTGGTTTTACTTGTGAGAGTTGGGATACCCAACTTGTGAGAGAGAGGTGGGTCTACCTTGTGAGGCAAGCTGGAAGATAGAGGATTATGGTTTTGTGTGTGTTTCCCCTTTGCGGCTCGGGGAGCTAAGGGGGAAGAAGAGTACCCATAGAGTTGGCTAGGAGGTATCGGTGAAGTCCCAACGATTAGCAAGCGGGAGGTTGGAAGGAACACCAGTTGTCGAAGATCATCTCCAGGACATCTTCGTCATCGGTTACGGTATTTTATGGAATTTGTAATTGCAATGATTTTTATTGTTTAATCTAGTTGTTATAATTTTTGTAGACTGTGTAGAATCTTGAAATTCGTATAGACCAGCTCCTTGAGGGATTATTAGATATGAAAGAGAGATTGTATAATCGATTTTTTTCCATTGCGTAACATGTTGAAAATTTTATGATTGAATAGAATAACTCTTGATGTTTTCGTAAAATCTAGAAGTGGATTCCTAATGTTTTCATTGTCATTGTCTTCTAAACAAAATAAATAGAAAATGTGTGCCAAGTTTTTCTCTTCCCCCAAATCCAAATCGATTTTTGCAGACTCGTGTTGAGCATAGTCTGTGCACTTATAAGTTATCATCATTGCCTTTTAAATTGAATCGAGCATCAATGTAATTAATGTAGGAACTTTGATCTGTGCAGTCTAGTTGAAATCTCGCAATGAACCTTTCCTTTGAATTGCGCCCTCCCATTGCTCAATTCTTTGGTAGCATTCGAGCTTGCTAATGCACCCTCTCATTGTGCACTTCTTGACAGTATTTGGGCTTGCAACATTGCACCCTTACCATTGCTCAATCCTAAAAGAAATATGGGCTTGCAATTGCACCCTTCTCATCACTCAAATCGTGACTGAATTCGATCTTGCTAGTGTGCCCTTCCCATTGCTCAATCCTTGATAGAAACGGGCTTGCTAGTGCACCTTCTCTTTTCTCACTTCTTTGACATAAATTTGAGTTGCTTGGTGCGCCCTCTCTGTGCTCACTTCTTTGTCAAAAAGTCGGGTTGCCTAGTGCACCCTCTTTGTGCTCACTTCTTTGAAAAAAATTCAGGTTTCCTAGTGCACCCTCTCTTGCTCACTTCTTGATAAGAAATTCAAGCTTGACTTGTGCGCCCTCTTTGTGCTCACTTCTTTAATAGAAAGTTGGGTTGCCTAGTGCGCCCTATCTTGCTCACTTCTTGACAAGAAATTCAGGCTCGCCTGGTGCGCCCTCTCTGTGCCCACTTCTTTGACAAAAGGTTGGGTTGCTTAGTGCACCCTCTCTTGCTCACTTCTTGAAAATAAATTTGGGCTTGCTTAGTGTGCCTTATCATTGCTTAAATCTTGATAGAATCCAGGCTTGCTTGGTGCACCCTCTCATCGCTCAAATATTGATAGAAATTTGGGTTGCATGTGCATCCTCTCATCGCAAAAACCTTAACAAAATTCGGGTTGCTATCGCGCCCTCTCATTCCTCACTCTCTTTTATACAAGGCATGTATAGCATGTGAAAAATTTGATTTCAAATTTGATCTTTTGGGTTCCATGGTTTGGATTTTAAAAGATAAGGGTTGGATATTGATACTACATGTTGATGCGACCATTTAGCTTCCTTTATGGATTAATGTACGGGTGTAAGCCTCTTGGGGTGTAATATGATGCTACCCCCTCTTATAAATTTTAATGATTATGCATTACATAGAATCTTGTGTTGGTATGCATGGCGCCAAGAAGATTCGATCTTCTCATGACTCGGGAATGGACACAAAACCCCAACTAAATCTTATTAAGGCTAGTCTAGTTCTTGTATGATTAACACACAATGGGTTTTCCTTTAGAATTATATGGAGTTACATTATAGTATATAAGTTATTTTATTGATGGATAAGTTGGGGCCTTTTCAAGACCCTCAACATGGATGTGCATCATTGGTTGTTGATATGTTTATTCATAAATTTTATAGTCCATAAAGGGATGCTAAGTAGTTGAATCCTAATTTTATCATTTTTAGGATTGATTTCCCATTAGTATTTATTAATGGTGTATAAAGTAGTTGACTCCTTATTCTAACATTAGGATTTTATTTCATATAATTCCTCCCATTTGGGATAGGTAAGGTAGTTATTACGAATGGTTTTATTAGTTTTACATAATGGATTTTTAAGGTAAAACGTGTTGATTAATGTCTTGTTTAAAGAAGATGAATTTCTTATGGGTTATCATAATGAATTTTTAAATTATAGCCTTTTCTTACATACACTTAAAAGTTATCCAAACGAGATGTATAGTTAAGCTACATGCAATCAAGATTGTATTTACGCTCTTGAATTATTATTCTCATGAAATGTTATTTTCTCATTTATACTCATTGTTGCTTGAAAGTGATAAGTATAATAGAATATTTGGTTGTGCCATGAAAATAATGTTGATGTATGATTGATTAAGTAACCAGATTACTCTTGCGCCATGAAAATAATGTTGATGTATGATTGCTTAAGTAACTAGATTACTTTGGGCCATGAAAATAATATTGATGTATGTTTGATTAAGTAACTAGCTTACTCTTGCGCCATTGAAATAATGTTGATGTATGACTGATATTATAGTCTAGAGTTATGAGATGTGATTGATTAAGGAACTTAGACACCTCCTTGTTCCTCAGAACAGTCGTCAGCCCTGAGACCTTAAGTGGTCAAAATCAATCGGATGAATCCTGGGCTTGAGCGTTGCTTATGTGTATTGAAGGTCCTAACCATGCAGGATAGGTTGGGCGGGTAGTTATTTATTACTCAATGACATGGTTGATCATTTGTTAGTATTTTTCTTCAGTTGAACGTGATGTGTTGAATTACATCGATCTTTATGTTTATGTGTTGATTATGCATCATTATTATTTATGTTAATGCATTGATTGTGTTATTATTAAATTATGTTGATGTGCCTCTTATGATGTTATTAATTATGTTGCGACGATTTTAAATTCTCCTAATGAAAAGAAAAAAAAAAATTCCCTGTGTACATCACTAGTGTTGTCGTAAATGATGTTAACACCACCCCAATGTGTTTTCAATTACACAAACAACTAAACGATGTTAACACCACCCCAATGTGTTTTCAGTTAAGGAAAATTCTAGGGACTAATTTAGGGAAATTAATGCTATGTTGTCACTTTTTTATACTATGCTATGTTCTAGAGATTAAGGCATATTTTGTTTTACATTAATTTTTGTGTTTGATTTAATAATATTATAAAGATTTAAGTTATATTTTATGTTTCTAAAATGAGTTTTTCATTAAAAAAAAATTGTTTCAATTCTTTTATGTTTATTTATGATAATAATATAAAAACTCCATCTTAACGAATTTTGGAAAGTGTGTTTATTATGAATGAAGGTTTTGCACTGAGATATATTTAGATACATTGGTTGTACGAGTTTCCAAAACATACTGAGAATGTTGATCCGAGTGTTCAAAATCACTAGAAGTTTCTCTCAAATTTATAAGAAACTTAAAGTTCGGAACAATAATGTTATATATTAAAAAAGTATAAAAAATATTTTATATTACAATGTGTTCAGATAATAATAAATTATCAAATTGGAGGTGAGTCCATGACAACTCAATTCTACTCTCTGCTATAATAGCAATATAGTATATTAGACTTTACTATGTTAATATGTTAAATTGTATATTTGGAATTAATATGTACCAATTTTAAAGTGTATCAAAATCTGCAAAATTAAAACCTTATATTTATGGAACAACTATAATACCGAAACTACTAATTTAACTTGTGCATATATATATATATATATATGGTTGGTTGAGAGTAACCATACACTAGAGAAAATATTTGCTATGGACAGGGTGTTGATTTATTCCACTTTCATGTTTAGTCTGGGCCCAAAGGCAAACATACATGCATTAAAAGTTATTAATATTCACGTATAAAGTGTATTAATAATTAATTAATTAAATTAATTAATTAGTCTTTATTTTATAGTGATATTTTGAATAAAAAAAAAATGTAATAAATTAGGTGTTTGTAATAATTGGAAAAAAAAAATTACATTTTAATTTAATAATACCGAAAATGGTATTTATTAATACCAAAAATAAAATTTTCATTTAAATCCCTCTATACTGGAAACTCCTTTCCAAGTTCCCATTTCCTTGAGTTTGAAACTTCCAAGTTATGAAACCGTTCATAATTAATTGAATGTTTTTCATACCCATTCCCAAGCTCCCAGAAACATCTAAACTTCAAAAATGAATTTCATGCAATCTCGTGCAACTATAATTATAACATTTAACATATTGTTTTTTATTATTTATATTTAACGATTGGGATCAACTGAACTATGGTCGATCAATCAAAACAATTTTACCTCTTCCACTTGTAACTTTATCTAATTCTCGAAAATGTGTTTAACAACTCTTCTTTAAATAATGTAAAAGAGAGTTTTGGTAGACCTGAGCACTGCTCAATGGTGAACATGAGAGTTTGGTAATTGAGTTGTGCAATGGCGGACCTAAGCGCCACACAATGGTGGACATGAGAGAAGTTTTGGCAAACCTGAGCGTTACTCAATGGTGGACATGAGAGTTTGGTAACTGAGCTGCGCAATGGCGGACCTGAGTGTTGCAGAATGGTGGACATGAGAGCAGTTTTGGCAGACCTGAGAGTGAATGGAGGACATGAGAGCAGAACAATGTTGAACATGAGTGTATCACTTTGGTGGACTCATTGACTAACTCGACCTATATCTTCACAGACTTGGCCCTACTAGTTTTTTGGACTCTGTGCATAGAGATCTGTCTACTTGTCAGATAGTTTGGAGGAGTACTCGAAGAACTGCACTTGAAAGTTTCTAGATTTCCCTCTCGACTCTCAGAGTTAGACTATTCTTTTGCCAATCCCCTTGGCTAATGTGCTTGACCTCATAACTTTTCACCCATCAACCTTGAACTTATGACCAACAGACAATCTCTTGACCTTGTTTACCTATCCAACTGTTTATTCATTTTTTAAAGTCCTTTTTAAATCTTCTCCCTCTCGAGTTTCCCCCTCATGGAGGCAGAAGTCAGAGAACTAATGAGTGTTGTTGACAAGGAACTATGGAACAATGCAGGCCTCTTTACATCAGTTGATGAGATCTCCATGCGCTCCACTATATCTCTGGCCCATTCTTCCTTCGTTGCTCCTTCTAAGCACATTGTTGCTTTTGTCACTCCTTATACTTCTTGAACCTCTCTATCCTTCAATACTCCTTCTATTTTACCTAACTACAATTCTTAGGATCTCTCCCATTTACCTACATATACAGTCCCTGCTACTAGCTTCTTTACTTCTAATCCTTCTACTTGCCAAGATCCATTACTTAGTTATCGATGCACACAGGTTCAAAAAACACCCCTTGGAGCTACTCCTAACGCAGAAAATGCTCAAAAGACTTGCCCTCAATATATTAGAGAAAATACATTCAGTTCTCGACCCTGGGCCTCAAAAAATTCTAAGAAGAAACTAATTCTTGGTACAAACATTGGATTGGCACAATTTGTCTCTATGGCCCTTTGCAGTCTAGTGGGAAGAATATCCTACATAAATATTTGTCACTCGGACTTGGATACTTGGTTTTCTAATACTTGGAGGCCCATTCTAAGATATGCCCCTACTCTCTCACATCTTGGGAGGGGGTAGCTTCACTTTCACTTTAAAAACCCTGAGGATGCCACAAACATCTTGGAACGACTCTGGATTCTGGACGACAACAACCCCATGCTAAAATGGTGGAGAGTGAGATTTGACCCTTTACAAGATTACTTTCACCTCCAGGTGCTTCTTCTTGGTCTATCCCTCCATATTTGGAATGAAAAATCCCTCATGGCTCTTGGAAACTCCCTGGGCCACTTCATTCATATTGACTCCAAGACCCTCACTAGGAAAGACAAAAATCTGGCGAGGATTCTGGTGGAGATGGATATACATGAGGTACTTTCAGAATCCCTAGATATAGACTAGTGAGGAAACATCACACGCCAGAAGCTAGACTATCTTGGAATCCCATTCATATGCACTCTCTGCAGGCAGACTGGTCACTTGAGAAAGACTTGCACTGGCATACTTGAAGAAGACCCTTCTAAAGAAACTATGCTCGAAATAGCTACAAATATGGATTCTCCTCATGCACACACTCACTTACATTTTCCCAATTTACCAGACGATGGAAACACTCATGTATTGGACACCATTACTGGTAAGATCAAATCCATATGCCCAACTTTTTTTTCCTTTCTCTCCTCCCTAGAGCTAGACCTCATTGACAACTCTCTCACGTTTAACTGGAATCTGACTTTTCCTTTCCCCGAGGTATATTTATCTTCACTAGATTCCCCTAGATAGTCTAACACTCTTTTAGAACCCATACCATTTGTTTAACCCCCTCCTCCTACCAACTTATAACTTTCTAGTGCGACTCCGACTAACACTCAGTCCACTTATGTTCCTCGAAACACTTCAAACATACCCCGCCCCTATGTGCCCACCACACTCCCGCCCACTACCTCACTAATCTCTCCACCTATCGACTCCTTGGAGGAGAAAGATCACTATATAAGACCTTTACACCATTCTCATACTCAGAAAAACTTGACCTTTGTTGTGTTAATCCCTCTACCGAATTCTCCAACTCATACATCCTCTAAAATTCACCCACAGATTGTGCAGGAACACACCCCAGATTTATCACCTTTTATTTCACAGTTCCAAGTGACGAAGAGCAATGGTGATCAAAACAACATGCAGGATGAGTTTCCATGCCTTCTGAGACTGTGTGAGTCTGAGATTGGAGAAAACAACCTGGGTGATGTCTTGAACTCTCTTCTTCCATCCTGTAAAAAAGTAATAACACCTACACCCTTGCCTTTTTTTCGAGGCTCTTCTATTTATCCATCAGATGCTAGAGTTAACCAGAGAACTACAGAGACAACTTCTGATTCATAAGGAAAAGAAAAAACTTTGTCCAGAGGCCATGGGTTTGAACACTCTCCGATCAAAACTCGCGGTGCTCACCGCAGGGAGGGCATTGCACCTTCACACTTTGTGGACCATCCACACACATCCACTGATATTAGGGTGCTTAGAAGCATGAAAACCCTAGCAAGAGCAAAGCCATGATATTCCTCTCCCTCAACATTAGAGGGGTGGGGGGCCACCTAAAATATGCCTATTTCAGAAGACTTATTACTCGCATCTCTTCAGACATCATTTTTATATAGGAAACTATGGTAGACATTAAAAAGGACAAACTATTTCTATATCAGTTCCTCCCCAACTTGCTTACCTTCTCAGTTAATTCTCTTGGAACCTCTGGAGGGATGGTCATTTCTTGGAATCCTGAACATTTTTATTTTCTCCCCTTTCTATGTTGTGGAGGCATCCTTTTGACTCGTACCTATCGCTCCACAAATAAAAGACTCAACCTCATCAACATCTATGGCCCATGTTCTGACAGACAATATTTTTGGGAGAATCTAGAAACCAGGGGGCTTCTAGATATTCATAACTTGATCATTACTAGAGATTTAAATCTCACAACTTCCTTTGGAGAAGTATGGGGGGACTCTACCACTTTATATTCTCTGGCTCATTTCTTCACTATTCTTTTCAAATCTCATCATTTGGTGGATCTTGCCCCGGATCCTCTGTCTCCTACTTAGCATAATGGGCGCTTAGGCACAAACTCCATTTCAAAGAGGCTAGATCGCTTCCTCTTATCAGAGAACCTCATCTCCTTGGAGGATAAGATACACTCCTAGGTAAAATTCCCTTATCTCTTCGATCATGTTTCGATTGTCCTACATTTGGACTCAACACCTTGCAAGATTGCCTACCCGTTTAAGCTTAATGCTGACTAGATTCAAAAAGCTGAGTTCAATAACATAGTTGAAAATGTTTGGAAGGACAATGACTTCTTATCTGAACCATGTGTACAATTCTGATTTTCTTGGAAACTCGAAAGTCTCAATGCTCGTATAAAATATTGGGTTGCTTCTTACCAACAACATAATGCTCTTCGACTCCTGGAACACGACTCAGCAATTCAGGACCACATTCTTTTTGAATCCAATGCAGGGACCATTGGTGTTGGTAGACACATCATAAAATCTCTCGAATTGGAAAGGAACTCACTTCTCCTTAAAAACGAATCTACCTGGAGACAACGTAGCAGATCTACTTGGATAAAATGCGAAGATATGAACACAAAGTATTTCCACAAAATCGCCAGTTCCCGCAGGAATAAAAAACACATTTGGGAAATTCTAGATGGGGATGGAACTCGACACAAAGGGAAAAAATCTATTAAAACAATAGCAGTCAACTATTACAAACCCTTCTTCGAATAGAACCCCACTGCTAATCTGCAGAGCTCTATTTTGGTGGAAACCCTCTTCGACCACACAGTATCGGCTGATGATACACTATCTCTGGAAAAACCTTGTACACTTCAAGAGATCTCATCAACACTAAAATATTTCTCCAAAGACAAGAGTCCATGCCTAGATGGCTAGACGGTAGAATTTTTCTTGCATTTTTTCGACTTGGTTGGTCTGAACCTCCTGGAGCTAGTGGAGGACAACAAACTTCATGGAAAAGGGATTGGTGCTTTAAAATCGACTTTCCTCACCCTTATACCTAAATCATATGCCTTCTCTACCTTTGGATATTTTAGACCGATTTCCCTCTACAATCTCTGCTACAAACTCATCTCCAAAATTATGGCCAACATGATCAAGCCCATCCTCTCTCGCTTCATTTAGATTGAACATTTGGGGTTTTTGAAAGGCCGTAGATTATAGATTCTATAGGCACAGCCCCAGAGTGCCTTCACAATATCAAATCTAAAAAATCCAAAGCGCTCATCCTCAAATTATATCTCAAAAAGGCTTTTGATTGCATCGACTGGGATTTTCTCAGATTGATACTGGTGAAGATAGGATTCAGCCAACACATGATAAAGTGGATAATGAATTGTATAACCAGTGAAAAAATCACCATCTTGGTAAATGGATAATCCTCTACTTTGTTTTTGCATGGGAATAGGTCTGAGGCAAGGCTACCCTCTCTCACCTCTACTCTTCATCTTGGTGATGGAAGCCTTGAGCCTGCTCCTCAAAACTGCCCAATCTGAAGGAAATATTTCTGGATTAAAGGTATCTAGGACCATCAATATCCTCCACCTCCTCTTTCCTGATGATGTCCTCATCTTAACTAAGGGAACTCTACAGGAATGGATGGAAATAAAGGATATTCTACACAACTTTTGCAGCACCACAGGTTTAACAATAAACTAGGTGTTATTGAATAAATCGGTATATGCGGACACTAACAGATCTCCCTAGATCCACCTAGATCTAGAACAAAACAGGACAGGACATGACGCTTTCCCTAAGCAACTATCATTGAATTTACTACCAAAGGAGAATGAATGACATACCTTTATATCACTTCCTTAGGTCTTTGTTGTTCCTACTTCACTCTGGTGCTCTTGTGAGATTAGATCCAAGACAACAAAAACCAACCAAAGTGAATATAGTAAAGTATATTCAATGACGACCTATTCATATGATCAAGGAATTATGCAATAAAATAAGAGTAATTTTATGGGAAAGGGACATGCCACTGTATTATATTAATATGAAAGTAGAAGATACAACCAGATCGCCTTGATGTCGCAAGCTTCCTTCCGGTGGTCCTTTGTTCCGACACACACACTTGCTCCAAACTTGCATGAAGAAGATCCACTAGGGCTTAATGGACAAATGGAGGCCTCAAGCGTCAATTCAAACAAGATTCCTCACACAATTCGTAATCTATTATTTCATCAATTCTTTATTCAATCTTTCTTAACCTCTTCCTTGAGAAACCCTTCATTATATAGGAGAAGGAGATATGGTTAAAGGGATGAGGATGATCCCACTAAATATGAGAAGTCAGTAGGATTCCAACCATGCGAATGCCAACTCATTTTCTAGAAAATCCTCTTCTATAACCTTCGTAACTTTCTCTTCCTTTTAAGCTTTGAAACGGGTTCGTACCCTACCTATAGAGAATACTGCGAACACCTCACAGGCTAGGTATAGGGTTGCCTATGAGAATCAAGATTCTCGTACCCCACAACATAGTCATCCTATGAACTCATCTTAAAAATATGTTTTATGGAAGAAGACAACAATCACTTTTCTCAGGCAAAAGATCCTTATGAGAGTCTGAACAAATAACTGTAGATACATCACCAGAGTGACCAAAATAAAGTGTAACATAATGCCCTCAAAAGTATGAGGCTGGAACTCGTGATAGCCGAAATACTTTGTAAAATGCATGTGTGTGTCATAAACAAGGATCGCACCTAACTGGAAACCTGCAAAAAATCAAGCATCTACAGAATATAATACCAGTTCTGAGGTAGGCATTCCCATGCTCAGACCACAAATGAATGAAATCATAAATGTAGGCCATGGCCACGAATCATACACTGTGGATCCATGTCATCAAAATGCTACATAGACACTAGGAATACATCATGGATCTATGTGTTAAAAGACTCAGATTAGAACATAGCCACGAGACATACAAAGTGGATCTATGTGTCAATACAAATCATAAATACTCCAGTGCAACCTGGGTCAAAAAGATGAGACCCAAGGTCTTCAATCCCATCGTCTGAAAAATACGAATCTAGCCATGTGATCACATGTGTCGAAATCGAACATGGTAGAAACCACTCGATTACCGGTCATTGATGAAACCATTAACAAGTGTGAGGGAAATCACCATTGATGTCAATGACTCCCAAGGTACCTAAGTACAATCTGAATGAATGTGAATAAATGAGATGAAGTCGAACACTGGGCGAAATCTCTCGATCAAGGACCAATGATGTGAATCCACTGTCGAAAGCGAAGAGACTTGTCATTACGGCATGAAGGTTCTAAGGTACTAAATGATTTCTAAGTCTTATTCCTAGATAATGAGTTGGAGTCGACGGAAAAAGACTCATCACAGGAGGGCCTTGATGTATCCCCCATCAATGACATGAGATAAGTAACATATTTTGAGGGTAAGTCAAAGTATTAAAATGATTTGAAACAGACACAGGGAAGGCCGGCATGGTGAGAATGGAAAACTGTAGATGGACGACTCAATGGAGGGCTTGTATGGACTTCTCTTGAACATATGAACGACATGACAATGGTCTTGACAACATTGACTCAAAGACGACCCAAGATATGACCTTGTAGTAAGTCAGACGAGAGACAAATGGATTTCCCAACCCGGATTCAAATGACGAACATGGAGTGTCATGTTCAAGAGTGACATTGACTGCCACTAATACAAATATGAAGGCATATCCCTTTCCCAAAATTTCCCCCACCATTTCTGGCGATTACCTCTTTATTTTTACACAAGCTTGAGGAGGATAACATATTCTTATTGATGTAATCTCATCCTTTGGACGAGTCCCTCAGAGTACATTTAGCGAACCCTAGGAAGGAGTGGTTCGGTCCCATAAAGGGTCTTTCGATGTTTGTTTAACAAGTCCAAAGACAGAAAACTTGGGGGTTTTTCATGTTTTGAGAGTCTGAAAAACACTTAAAGAGAACTCTCTCAGTTTATTTTTCGGAAATTAGTTCGACAAGACCAAAAAAGTGATAAATTATTGCTCATCGAACGTTTTCTTCAAATACTTTTACGAGCATGAAAAGAACAAGATCGCTCAGAAATCTTTTCATTTTTATGGAGCATGAAAAGAGCTTAAAATATACTCCCTTATTTTCGTTGTTTTTGTGTTACCATGACAAGTACGAAAAGACGACAAAATTATACTTGGTTGCATTCTCATGTATTTTCGAGCAAGAGAATGAACGAAAACTGAGCTTGAGGTTTTTCCTACAAAACCCTAAAAAGGTATTCGTACATGTGATGAAAAAAGGAAAAAATACTTGTACACCGTCATTATGGCTTCTAGGTCAGCTACCTATGAAAAACCATACTCACAAGGCTATTAGGGTATTAGGTTTTTAAACAAAATAATAAAAATAATATAAAATATCAATAAAAAATAGTAAAAAAGTGAATAAATATGGGTGAAAAGCCCTTTTTACAATTTCATTGTTACTTTGCCAAAAACTTGTCCAACACACCTCTTTTTCCCAAAATTTCTTTGCTCGATTGCGGGAGGTACAAGCAATCATTCGGCAAATGGTTTCCACCAATGAGGTAATCTCCTGATTCTTCAACTTTTTCATGGATTAAAATCGATTTTTATTGGAAAATTTAAGTGTTTGAGTCCATTTTAGGGTCGGTGAATGCGCTCAGGCATTCTCGCAGGTGAGCCATTCGGGACCTGCGAGAACCTAAGATTCTCGTAGGTGAGCTTCAGTGCACCTGCGAGAATCTCACACTATGTGCAAGCTTCACCTGCGAGGGCCAAAAAATAGATTTTCATGCAAGTTTTTACTCAATAAAAATTTATGCAAAAGGTTAAAACAAGTTGCTAACTTCCTTCTCATGACTCTATTGTAGGTATTGACCATCAAGATGTTGGAATGGAGGGAAAGAGAACATGAGGAGGATGATTCCATTGCCAAAAATGATCCATGTACAATTGTTTCCCTCTGGAAATGTGGGCTCTTAAAAATTTTTGGGATCCTAGGCATGAGAGCCCAACTCAGGTTGTTAGAGTACCTGGTCCACATGTGGGATGTGGATCAATAGTTATTTCATGTAGGGGTCCACACATTGACACTAGATATTGAGGATATCTATTTTCTAACAGGGTTGTCACGACATGGATACCATGCTACTCTGACCAGAGGTAGAGGCGGAAAACTTCATATGAGTGAGTATGTTCACTGATATTGTGTTCCCGAGGTGGAGAGAAGCAAGGGTAAGGTCTCCATATGGGGTGTCCAAAATCTGACCTTGCGGACTATCTTGTTTACCATTGCATGCATGGCCAGGAGGGTTCCTCCACACATGGCTCTCTAGAGCTATTTCCAATATGCAATAGAGTGCACAGAGCCTCGGGTTTTCAACTGATCGGACGCGGTTATCTACAGTATGAAGAGGCAACTGACAAATTGTAGAAGGGGTGACCTGAAGAAGTTCGAGTACAGGTCACTTTTGGTGTCATTCTTCATTGAGAGGGTCCCACTGCTGCGACTACAGGTAGATTGCGGTTTACCAGCCCCACAGGATCCGAGGATTCTAAGGTTGTGTAACCTCATGGCTTGGCACATAGCAGGGCCTATAATCAAATATAACAATTCATTTTTTCACTAGTTGAGGCCCCAGATGCTAATGATCGATGACTACGCATATGCCAGTTTGGATTTCCGAGGAGATCCAGATTTGGTCCTGCTTGAGGATGCTCAGTGGGGTGACTTAGGTAAGAAGTACACATTTTGTTCTTTTTTTAATGTTTTTTACAAATTTTATTATATAAAATGTTTTTATGTCTTTGATCCAAGGACTAATCAAAAAAATTTCTTTTGATGACACAGATGTGGGGCTGTATCGACCTCCAGGAACATCTCCCATTCAGAGATGAGGAGAAGTGGCTCCAGTGGAAAGATGGGATGCTGAGGACTATGAGGCAGTTGAACAAAACTTAGAGGGACTGACTGTGGATGTCCCAAACATCACTATTGGGGAGATCCCAAGGTTCTATTAATGCCATATTGTGGGCGTGTCTGAGTCTCTTAGTCGACTGCTCCATAGGGTAGCCCGAGAAGTTGTATGTTACCATGAGAATCATCCATGATGCTAATTTGTAGAGACCATGGGCTTCATATATTTTGATATCTTGGTCCTGGACAAAAACTTTTTGTAAAACTTTTGATCGTTATATATATATATATATATATATATATATATATATATATACGACTTCTACTGGATTTATTTTGTTTTGTATAATACATGTGATGTGTGATTGGTTTTATAAAAGTCTCAGGTATCTGTCTAACACATAATTAGCTAAAGCATCAGTCAATGTATTTATACATCTAGGAATGTGTTGATATTCAATATAATCAAAATGACGTTCCAAGAGGCAAATTCGTAGATATACCCGCAATAAAGTAGGACTTCGGATAGCATAGACATTACTTAATTGTAGCACTACTAGCTATGAATCAAGTTTTATCACCAGGCAGTGGATACCAAGAGAAATAGCATTAGTTAAGAACTCGATGAGGACGCTATATTCTACGATATTATTGGTCGCACGATCGAGGCAAACACCTCGTAGACTGATAAGTTCATTTGTAGGTGCATAAATTGCCCATGCAGCAGAAGCAAGGTTCTGAGTACTATGACTAGCTCCACCGGCAAAGACAATGTCGGGTAACGAAGACTCCGACATCTGGAAACCAAGAACAACGCAAGGTAAGCGGTCGCGGGTAGAAACCAAATAACGAAAAATCACACTAAAGTAACACATAAAAAGTTTGATATAATAAAATACAAACACTCATGCACAAATGATCTAAGCATAATACTTCTTTAAGTAAAGCCCATTTATGGGTTCACTCAAAGGGATACCATCATAGTCCACTAACTCGTAGGCTCCTTTCTCCAACACCCATATGATGATATAAGGGCCTCGCCACATAGCCTCAAATTTTATGGCTCCTAGCAAATCTCGATCTTGTTCATAAAGGAGAACTAGATCACCTCAAGAGAAAATGCATGGCTTGACATGTTTGCCGTATTGGGATTTGATGCATTTCCTATGGGCTTCTATAACTAGGGTGGCATCACGACGGGTTTCATCTAGTTGCATAAGATACAACATGCATTCTTCTTCAGCAAAAGTGTTTGGGAGAATTTCAACGGCTAGCTTTAGAGAAGGTATCTCACATTCAATCGGAAAAATGGCTTCGAGACCATAAACTAAATAGAAATGTGTAAACCCGATAGAAGACTTGACGGATGTTCGGTAAGCCCACAATGCTGAAAACAACATCATGTGCCAACTTGTTTTGTGAATCCCTATCATTCGTCGAAGCATGGTAATGAGGGCTTTGTTTATTGCTTCAACCTGGTTGTTGGCTAGTGGGTAATAGGGTGTTGATTTTCAAGGTGAAGACCCAACTTTTCAGTGAGTTCTGACATCATGAAGTTTCTAAAGTGGCTACCATGATCAGTAATGATAGCTTGAGGAACACCAAACCGAGCAATGATGTGATTGAATATGAATAGTGTTGCAGTCTTTCCAGTATTGTCGAATGTCTTCATCGCCTCGGCCCATTTCGTAAAATAATATATGGCTACAATAATGTATCCATGCCCCCCCGACCAAGTGAGGGTGACATGTCATGAAATCGATACCCCATTTCACAAAAGGTCCAATGGAGACTACAGGGTGTAGAGGAGCAGGGTCAGATCGTATTTTGTTGTTGTAGGTTTGGCAACCGTGACATTTTTGGACAACAATAATAAAATCGTTGAATAAATAAGGCCAAAAATACCCAGCTCGTAAGATATTTTGGGCAGTAGCATACCCAGACATGTGACCACCACATGCTCCAAAATGGTAGTCATTCAAGACTTTCTCGGCTTCGTCAAATGTGAGGCATCGTCGAAAAACAGAGTTAATCCCACGACAATAAAGAGTATCATCGAGGATAATATACTGACGGGCTTGGTAGTGTATTCGACAGTGGTCAATGCTAGACAAATCAGGCCGGAAAGTCTGAGTTTGGAGATATATGATGATATCCCCATACCAAAGGTCATCGAAAGTGATCAGAAAAAGGGATTCATCAGGTAATGAATCCTCTGCTACATTTTTCGTCTCAGAACAGGGAAGGTCACATATCAATTCGAAAAACACCAAGGATTTCTTGGACTTAGCACATTCAAATTCTAAGTCAAAATCCTGGAGTATTACAATCCATTTGGAGTATTTTCCCCCTATAAATTTGTGTGTAAGAATGTGCTTCATAGGGTTGCAATTGGAAATCACAATAGTCTTACGTAAAAGGATATAGTGCCAGAAACGTTGAACATCTTTGGCGACAACCAAGGCTAGTTTTTCAACATGTAAATACTTGGTTTCAATAGTCGTGAGACTCCGAGTCAAATAATAAATGACATGTTCATCATGAGCATCATCGTCTTGGACTAGAACCATAGCAATGGTAGAGTCTAAGATTGAGAGATACAGGAAATAATCTTGACTGTAATCGGATGGGAAAAGTAGTTGGGTACGGGTTAAAGTTAGTTTTAAAGCGTCGAAATATTTGTTGGCAGTGGTATCCCATACGAACTCAGAACCTTTCTTGAGCAGTCGAGTAAATCCAAGGGTTAACTTAGCATAGTTTGGGATGAAACGACGTAGAAAGTTTTCCTTCCCTTACAAACTTTGTAGTTGGTGAAGAGAGGAAGGAGGAGGGCAATTCAGAATCACCTTGAACTTCAAAGGATCTACCTTGACCCCTTGACATGAAAAAATAAAGCCTAGAAGTCGGTCGGATTCTACACAAAAAACACATTTGTGCGGGTTCAAGCATATACGGTAAAACCGACATCGGAGGAAAATGGCTCAGAGGTGTGTTGGATGATCGACACGGTGCACGGAATGAGTCGGTAGGTCATTGAGATATGGTTGGACAATGTGCTTTATATCATGAAAGGAATAAGACATAGCACGTTGAAAAGTCGCGCCGACATTCTTTAAACCAAAGGGTAGTTTTAGGTAGGAAAAAGTGCCTCGAGGACAAATAAAAGTGGTCTTGTGTTGGTCGATGGGTACAATATTGATTTGATTGTATCTGGAGAAACCATCCATCAAAGAGAATATTTCACTCTCGGCACAATCGTCGACGATTTGGTCAACAAAGGGGGTGGGAAAGTTGTCTTTAGGACAATCTTTGTTAATATCCCTATAATCAACGCACACGTGGATCGTACCTTGTTTTTTGTTAACCGGAACAAGATTGGAAACCCAGTCAATTAGAGCCATAGGGTAAATAAAGCCAGCTTTAATAAGTTTCTCAACTTCAAGCTTGATAGCA
>ML790063.1:201813-212070 GCA_009831015.1 Picea engelmannii
AATAGGAAATTTATCAATATAAATATAACATGATGCACATAAAGCATAAAAGATGAAAAAGGGAAAGAAAGTGAAATAAAATAATTAAATATACTATATTCAAGATAAAGAGGTATAAATATATCATATCGAATGCTAAGATATGTTCTTTATAAGGCTTATAACCACTACTAAAAGTAGTATTAAATATATAATTATTCGTCATGCAGACTTTAAGTATGAGAGGACTTGTCTCTATCTTAAATATTTTTTATATTAGTAAAAAACAAATTAGTTGGAGGTTTCTCTAAACGGAAATAAAGATAAAAGGTAACACTTGCAAGCAAATCTTATTAATCCAAATTGGACGTGTGGTTTGATAATAATTTAAAGAGTCCACTCTTTTCAAAACAAACCATAGTAATCTAAATTGGATTTGTGAATTAGAAAATAATTAAAAAAGAGTTCACTTTTTTAGAAACAAATTATTTTATGAAGAATAAAGTTTTTTTTTTACTAGAAATTAAATAGTAATTAAGGTCGCAATATTGCAATTAAATTGTAATATAGTTGATGGCTAAATTTTATGGATATTATATGATTTTTACTTTGGTCGCTTCAACGATGATCAAATAGGGATACTAGATATATGGTGACATTATTTAAGGTTGAAAGCACTCGTTCTTCCTTGACCATATCACACCATGTTGTAATCTAGGGGATTGTACAGAGAGGTTGCCTGGAGTCCTTCACACAGTGCATTACACCACTAACATATAGTAATATATAAGCATACACATAGATGATAGAGAAGGAAACAAAAAGTAGTAGTGGGACCAATAACCAATATCTTTTATTATGTAAAAATACCACTAGAACACTTTTATGTTTTCTTATATTTATGCTTTCGTATTTATACTTTGAATTAGTTAAAGGAAGTTGCAACTACTTAAATACCTTGGTCAATCGACCCAACCTAGCGGTCGACCAAATTACATGTTCGAATTCTTATTCACAGTCAAATGATGCTTGGTTGACTCGTGGGCCCAAATTCGACTAGGCCCTCCAACATCTCCCCCACCCTCATATCCTTCTTCATCCCGAAGAAGAGGGAGATTTAGACTTATAATTACAATATACAAAGTGTACAAAATGTTTTCAAAAGTTCTTGAGTGAGATTATTCAATCTCGATCCTTGGTGGTGGATTGTGTGCCAAAGGCTAACTTCTTTCTTGATCTTTGACAAAATTGTTTTGATTCTTTGTTTATGCTGGTGGAGTTGTTGGTTGTTGGATTGGTTGATTGGCTACTGGTTGTGGATCTATTATTTGACTATGTTGGTGATCAACAATTGGCTCCAGAACTGTTGTTTGTGTCTGCATCGACTATTTGATCATTGTTGATGGACTTGGTTGTTCTGGGTTCATAGGCTAGTTGATTGATTCTTCTTCCCTGAGTTATTTTTGTCTTTTGGCTTCCCTTTTCTTCTCGGACCAATTTGGGCCTTGTGCTTCAGATTCTAGTGTTGTCGTTTTTGGTTCAACAGGTGGAGAGTGTGATGCATATGCACTTGGGATGAAAAATTTAAACCTTGGTCTTGGTGGAGAAGGTACTAAATGCTACTATTGAGGTGTGGTTTTTCTCTTCGATCGAGTAAGGGAGATTTTATAAAGCTGCGATGGTTGTAGTCGTTCAAAATTCCACCACTCTTTTATAGTGCATTGAGTTTGTAGTCCCAATGATTTCATTTGTGAAAAATAGTCCAACTCTATCATAATGGATTTGTCTTGTATTGATGCCAAGTTGGGATTGTACCATTGTTCAATGTGCTAAACTTGTTGAATTATCTGAGCCATGTGGTCAATAGCACTCCCTGCTTCCAGTCGAGCATTTTTTCCTTCTAGGAACCATTGTCGTTCTTTCTCTAACAATTATGTATTGGCTTGTTTCTCTTGGTTGATATGTTTTGTTAAGGCCTAAGAGGTAGGATGATCATTCATTGAATTCTTTTGGTGTGTCAAATCCTTTAAAAGTGTTTGTTGGACTTTAAGTTGATTACATGTTCATGCAAAATAGGTAGGCCAATTGAAAAGCACAATATTCATTGTCAATGCTTGATCATTTACTTATTCAAGATTTTTCCTTATATCCTTGAACTTTTCATATTTTGTTTGAAGAATTCCTATTATCTGATCGTCTTTTAATTGTTCATTTTCCTCCTTCAATTGGAAGTTCATGTCGACCAGTTGGTATACTAGTTGTTTGATGGAGTCTAGTCATTCCTCTTGTTCACCTAGTAGGTTGACCTATAGTTTTTCTTGAGTTGTTCTGAAGGATTCTTCCTAGGTGGATTTATCTTTTTAATTTCTTGTTGTAAGTCTGTCTAAATATTTTATAGAGTCCTTTAACCTTGATATAGTTTCTTTGTTGATTTCACTATATAAATCCATAATTTAAGTGTTAGATGCACTAATTGGGTCAAAAAGTACCTTAGGATTTGTTCTTGGTTCTTCCTTCGTTTTGAATGTTGTAAAGACTTTAGTCTTCTTATCCTTTTTTTTTTATCTTTGTTATTTTTTTCTCTTCTTCGACTAGTATGGTGTCCACTTCATAGGATTTGGTGTCAATTATTGAGTCGGTATGACTGGTGTTTACTTTGTAGGTTGACTAACTAGTGGATTAATATAAGTTTGTGTTGTGGCATGGATGGATGTTGTTGATGCTACTGGTTTCTCCTTTTCTTGATATTGTTTCTTAGACTTCTCTTGCCATGTCTACTTCAAGATCAACTACTCTATCAGACCTTGTTCATTTGCTTACTCATAGTGTTGTTGCTCCAATGGTTTCTCTATCATTTGTTCCTCTCTTTTCGTTTTGGTCGGTTGATCCGTTGATTGATGGTGTTCCATGTGTTCATCTTGTTGGTATGTTGGGTCTGCAGGGTTGTTAGTTTTTTGTTCAGAGTGGTGTCTTCACAATTGTTTTTGCTCATTCCTCTTACTTGTTTGTTGTTGTTCATGGTTTGAACCAGACTTTTGTTGTTCATCTATTGAGGTTGACTATTGTTCATCTGATGGAACCAAATGTTGTTTTTTTTTTTCCATTGTGGTAGTCTTATTTTGTTTGCCCATTTGGGCCAACAAAATCTATTTCTCCATTGGGATCGACTGATATTGTTTAGTCCCTACAGTCAATTAACACGTCTTTTATTGCAATGAGATTTCTAGGGCCAACTGGGTCGATGGAATTGGTGGTGACTTCTTGGTTAAGTCGATTTGTGTAGGAAACGGTTGGGGATCCTTGATATTTATTTTGGTCGACGTTGTCGTTTTCATTTTTCTTGGTCAAACCTACTTATATTTTATTGTTCCTCGTCTGGTCCAGGATGTGCTTGATTCTTGTTGATGATCGTCTTCTTGTTGTCGTTTTTTCTGCCCTTATCTCCATTTTCCTTTCAGCTGTGATTTTGTTTTTAGTTCCTCGATGAAAATTTATTTTTCTTTCTTGATTTCTTCTACAAAGGAGGTTTAGACACTCGACCCAAGAATCTATCTCCTTCAGTATGCTTGGTGCCTTGTTGATTTATCTTTTAGTTTTGTTTCCGCAAGAACTTGCTAGGCGAACTTATCCAGTTTATTTTTTCATTTTAGGGTCTTCAAAATCAATATCAGTGATTCCCTATAGGATTTATTTCCAATTGTGTTCTACATCCACCTCAGTGGCTTTGATTGGTGCCTTTTCTTGCTCCAATTACTTCTTTTTAGTCTAATGTTTCTTTGGTGATATCACTGGAGTATTTTCGTCGACAATAGATGGTATGGTGTATAATTCAACTTCTTTCTCTTCTTCAAACTCTCTAGTTTGGAGTGGCAGAATGATGTCATCTCCTTTTGTTGTTGCAGATGGGGGAATTGGAATGAAAAGTTCAACTGGCACTCTAGTTCCTGAAAACTTTCTTCAATATTTGGTTGGTAGTCGAGATCCTTTAGTTGTTCTACTGTACCATATTCACACCATAGTCTTGTGGTGTCCAAGTTTAACTCAATCTGCACCAATGGGGAAGTGCTCGATGAATATTTTGTATCACCCTCCAGTGGTGTGAAGCATTCTTGAGGGTTTTTACCCATTCTCTAAACATGTAGTAGACATATAAACTTTTAGTCGATCCCCTTCATGCATTGGAAAAACATTGGAAGTTGAACATTGTGCGTATAGTTGTGTTTGTAAATGTTGTCTCACCAATAGGATAGCCTTGGCTCATGGCCAACCATATAAGCAATGAAGGAAATAAAATAGCCTTGCCTAAAAAAAATTCTAGTCGTGTCCTCCAGGTGCTCCAACAAATTGAATAATTTCCCATGCTCGACTGTTTTTCCAATGGCCTCTAACATGCTCAATTTCACACCAGATCGATGAATAACCGACATTAGACAAAGTTCTATTAGTCTACAATCCCATTTAAGATGTTTCTCTTTGACTTGATTGATTAAAAATCCCTTTGAATTATTTGCATTAGTCAATCCTCTTAATTTATATATCCATTTAGATGCAATTTTTGTTTTTGACATGCTTTCTCCCTTATGAGGTACACTCGAGATTTTTTGGATCATTCCAGCTGTGACTATCATTTTTCTATATAGCCATAACATCCCTTCATGATATCAAATGATTGTAAATTTTATTGATTCTTCCTTCCATCCTTGGAAGTTGGCTACCTAGTGGGTCCTCATATAGTTTTTGATTTGTGTTTTTTCCAAGACTAGGGTTTCTTTTTTCCATTTGTATGCAACTATGCCCCAACTGGTAAAATTGGCCCAATGTTTGTCCCAAAAAAATTCTTCCATCTTTTCTTGGAGAATGCCACTCATACGGATCTCGAGTTCAATTGCAATAATTTTATTGAATTTTATTTTGGTTCGAGGTGTTACACATCAAAATTCCACACTTAAGTACCTCACCCTTAGTGTCACAAGTGTCATAAAAGTGTCATATGCAACTTGATATGTGTCACATGCACCTTGACACCATGAAAGAAAATTTATCACAATCCCTAGTCAATGAGGAGGAAAACTATATCATATGAAGGTCAAAATACTATGTGCATATGAATTAATTATTAATATTCATAAAAAGGAAATTAATTTTGTGTGATAATCCACCTCACATTTAGTTTCCTAATCTCAAGGAGAGGTTGAGAATCTCATGGATGTTTTATATATTTTCTCAAACCAAAAATCCTAATTTGGTGGATCTTGAGAGATATTTCCTCCTTATAATCCTTGAGAGATATTTTCTCCCTAAAATCCTTGAGAGATATTTTCTTCTTAAAAATCTTGGAGATCCCATTTTAGTGGATCTAGTGAGTGATCTTCTCCATGGTGGCTAAGCCTCCAAATCCTATATAATGAGGGCTTTCCATGAAGAAGAGGAGGTAGCTTGGAAATATCAGACTTATGATCGTGGGATTCTTGAAAGGGTTGGACTAGGAGAGCTTGGAGGAGTTGCAACTGACATCATCCATGGTCTGTAAATTTTCTTTGTTCTCATTTAATATACTTGGCCTATTTCCTTCAAGTATGTGGTTTCATGTGCTTGTCTATTTTTAATTTGATTTGCATAGATGAATTTTTTTTGTCTAATCCATTAGAGTAGAAGGAAGTCGTTTGTTTCTTGTTGTTCATTGTAGGTATTAATTTGCGCCATGAATTGGATCAAGCTTGTGGATAGGAGCAGCTAGGAAAAACGTTGTAAACAAAGTACATCCTACTTTACCTTCTCCTCTCTTTTTTGATAAGAAAAATGAGTTTATAGGAATGGTAGTGTCCAAATGATTGTTTTTGTCTTGGTATAGGGGTCAATAATCCAATGGAAAGTTCACCTATCTGCAAGGGAATATTTCTGTAACCAATTACGACCAAGTAAAAAATCATAATCCAAGGGTGTGTCGACTACTTCAATATCAACCGAAATAGTCTCACCCTTCAAAGTCATAGCGAAATATTGCAAGAGTTTGTGAGGTTGGAAACCATGTCCATCAAACAATTTCAGGGTGGTAGGAGACGAGGTAAGTGTAGGAGAACCAAGGGCTCTCCAACAAGGAAAATACATGACGCATGTGGATCCTCCTTCATCTAAAACAATGCGATGGATGTTATTTCCACCAACCAAAACTTGAATTTGGAAATCTAAGTGGTGGGAGACTCTCTCTTTAAGATAATCCAGATTAAACGTAATCAGGTTCAACTCCTCAGGATCCATGGCTCCAATGGCTGAGAACAGGGTTCTTCGTTGACTTGGACAGTGATGTAGAATTTTGAGGGTTGACATAGCGCAAGGCGCTTGCGCCAGATCTTCAATGATGTTGTAGTTTTGGACAGTGTGGGAATTAGGATTAAATGTCACTTTTCGAATTAGGCTCTTGGGTGGGTGCAACGCAGCATAAAAAATTGATGTTTCGTATCTTATGATTTCCCCATTAAGGAAACATTATCATCGTTGACCAAGTTGAGTATACAACTCCATATCTCAATAATGTCACAACAAATAATGTCCCTTTTCTAGGACATAATAATTTTGAGAGTGTAGGTGTAGGTCTTCTCAAGGATTCCTTGCTCATGGGGGTTTTTCCTTTGCCTACTCCTCCCACCACACAGGTCACCACCATAAACATGATTTTGACTAAGGTACGACAATCCTTCGATTCGTCTCATCCTTTGGTAGTACTTGGTCTCAATGAGCATCGTTCATTGTCTCTGTCAAGCTCGTGAAAAAATGAAATAGACCCCCCTCCATTACAATTGATTCTCACTCTGGATCGAGTACTCGAACCTTCATTTCCTTTTCCTAGTTAAAATGTTTCCATTAATAACCAGAAACCTAAACAAGGAAAGAAGAAGAATCGTCGGAGGAAACGATGCTTGGGGGGCAGGTCTCCAGCTGTTGGACATCATGCTGGAGCAAAACTACCAACTTCTTCCAAAGAAGTTGGGGGAAAAATACCTCTAGAGAGACACCCTGCTAGGAGTGATCGTCGTTCGAAGGTTATTCCCATCGTAACGTAGTATTCTTTTTCTAGAATGAGCTTAGTCTTTTTTCTTTCTCGTGCTCGTAAATACATGAGAATAATTTAATGATATTAGTCTTTGTTCTTTCTCGTGCTCATAAATACATGAGAATAAGTTACCAAGCTTAGTCTTTGTTCTTCTTGTGCTCATAAATACATGAGAATAAGTTACCGAGCTTAGTCTTTGTTCTTTCTTGTGCTTGTAAATATGTGAGAATGGGTTATCGAGTACACTTTTATCTCTTTTTTGGACTCATAAAATCTATACGAAAAAGGAACTCTTTGGATTACCCTTTAAGCTCTTTTTAGACTCTCTAAACATAAAAATATTGTCGAGTGATCTTGCTTCCTTTCACACTCATTAAAATTTTTGAAAGGGTGTCTTTCAAGTGATAGTTTATCTCTTTTTCAGCCTCGCGAGACTAATTGTGAAAAAGGAACACTCTAATCAAACATGATTAGAAGAGTTCTCCCTTGTATTGTTTTACACTTTTTTCGGGCTTGGGAGACTAAATTTACAAAAAATTCATCCATGGAGTCACCTTTAAGTTCTTTGCAGACTCTCTAAACAAGAAAACCCACCGAGTTTTCCTTCTCTGGACTCACTAAACTACACATTGAAGGACCCATATAAGAACAAACCCTTACTTCTTCCAGTTTGTTAAATAAAGGAAGAGGAACTTACCGAAGGTGAGTTATATTGAGCATGTGTTACCCTCTTCGAGCTTATTAAATGAAAAAGAGGTACTCATCTATCCGGGTGGGGGAAAAATTGAAGGAAGTGGGTCGATGTTTTGGGAATCCTTTATGGCAGCTATTGTCGCCCTTGACCATGGAACATGTTTGTGTCTCGTCTTACAGTTGGTTAATCCATTTATCTCTGAGTCATACCAATTCCATGTAGTAAGTCAGACGAGAGACAAATGGATTTCCCAACCCAGATTCAAATGACGAATAGGGAGTTTCATGTTCAAGAGCGACGTTGACTTCCACTAATACAAATACAAAGGCATATCCCTTTTCCAAAATTTCCCCCACCATTTCTGGCAAGTACCTCTTTATTTTTACACAAGATTGAGGAGGATAACATATGCTTGTTGATGTAAGCTCATCCTTTGGACGAGTCCCTTAGAGTACATTTAGCAAACCCTAGGAAGGAGTGGTTCGGTCCCATAGAGGGTCTTTCGATGTTTGTTTAACGAGTCCAAAGATAGAAAACTCGGGGGGGTTTCATGTTTTGAGAGTCTGAAAAACACTTAAAGAGAACTCTCTCAGTTCATTTTTTGTAAATTAGTTCGACAAGACCGAAAAAGTGATAAACTATCGCTCATCTAACGTTTTCTTCAAATACTTTTACAAGCGTGAAAAGAAGATCATTCGACAATCTTTTCGTTTTCATGGAGCATGAAAAGAGCTTAAAAGATACTCCCTTATTTTCATTGTTTTCGTGTTACCATGACATGTACGAAAATACGACAAAAGTATACTTGGTTGCGTTCTCATATATTTTCGAGCGCGAGAATGAACGAAGACTGAGCTCGAGGTTTTTCCTACAAAACCCTAAAAAGGTATTCGTACATGTGATGAAAAAAGGAAAAAATACTCGTACACCATCATTCAGGCTTCTAGGTCACCTACCTGCGAAAAACCATACTCACAAGGCTATTAGGGTATTAGGTTTTTAAACAAAATAATATAAATAATATAAAAAATCAATAAAAAATAGTAAAAAAGTGAATAAATATGGGTGAAAAGCCCTTTTTACAATTTCATTGTTACTTTGCCAAAAACTTGTCCAACACACCTCTTTTTCCCCAAATTTCTTTGCTCGATTGCGGGAGGTACAAGAAATCATTTGGAAAACAGTTTCGGCAACGCGGTAATCTCCTGATTCTTCAACTTTTTCATGGATTAAAATCGATTTTTATTGGCAAATTTAAGTGTTTGAGTCCATTTTAGGGTCGATGAATGCGCTCAGGCATTCTCGCAGGTGATCCATTCGAGACCTGCGAGAACCTAAGATTCTCGCAAGTGAGCTTCAGTGCACCTGCGAGACTCTCGCACTGTGTGCAAGCTTCACTTGCGAGGGCCGAAAAATAGATTTTCATGCAAGTTTTTACTCAATAAAAAAATATGCAAGAGGTTAAAACAAGTTACTAACTTCCTTCTCATGACTCTATTACAGGTATTGACCATCAAGACGTTGGAATGGAGGGAAAGAGAACACGAGGAGGATGATGCCATTGCCGAAAATGATTCGGGTACAGTTGTTTCCCTCCAAGAATGTGGGCTCTTAAAAATTTTCAGGATCCCAGGCATGAGAGCCCAACTTAGGTTGTTAGAGTGCACAAAGCCTCAGGTTTTCAACTGGTCGGATGCGGTTCTCTGCAGTATCAAGAGGCAACTAACAAAGTGCAAAAGGGGTGACCTAAAACAGTTCGAGTACGGGTCACTTTTGGTGTCATTCTTCATTGAGAGGGTCCCACTGCTGCGACTATAGGTAGATTGGCATTTACTGGCCCCACAGGATCCGAGGATGCTAAGGTGTTGTAACCTCATGGATGGACACGTAGCAGGGCCTATAATCAAATATAACGATTCATTTTTTGACTGGTTGAGGCCCCAGATGCTGATGATCGATGACTACACATATGTCGGTTTGGATTTCCAAGGAGATCTGGATTTGGTCCTGCCTGAGGATGCTCAGTGGGGTGACTTAGGTAATAAGTACACATTTTGTTCTTTTTTTATGTTTTTTGCAAATTTTATTATATAAAATGTTTTTATGTCTTTGATCCAAGGACTAATCAAAACAATTTATTTTGATGACATAGATGTGGGGCCATATTGACCTCCAGGAACGTCTCCCATTTAGAGACGAGAAGAAGTGGCTCTAGTGGCAAGATGGGATGCTGAGGACTACGAGGCAGTTGAATAAAACTTAGAGGGACTGATTACGGATGCCCCAGACATCGCTATTGGGGAGATCCCAAGGAGCTATCAACGCCATACTGTGGGCATGTCTGAGTCTCTTAGTCGAATGCTCCATAGGGTAGCCCGAGCAGTTGTATGTTACCGTGAGCGTCATCCGTGATGCTAATTTGTAGAAGCCATGGGCTTCATATATTTTGATATTTTGGTCCTGGACAAAAACTTTTTGTAAAACTTTTGATCATTATATATATATATATATATATATATATATATATATATAT
>ML790063.1:212088-238087 GCA_009831015.1 Picea engelmannii
GTTTTGTATAATACATGTGATGTGTGATTGGTTTTATAAAAGTCTCAGATATCTGTCTAACACATAATTAGCTAAAGCATCAGCCAATGTATTTAGACATCTAGGAATGTGTTGATATTCGATATAATCAAAATGACATTCCACGAGGCGAATTCGTAAATATACCCGCAATAAAGTAGGACTTCAGATAGCATAGACATTACTTAACTGTAGCACTACTAGTCGTGAATCAAGTCGTATCACCAAGTGGAGGATACCAAGTGAAATAACATTATTTAACAACTCGATGATGACGCTATATTCTGCGATATTATTGGTCGCACGACCGAGGAAAACACCTCGTAGACTGATAAGTTCATTTGTAGGTGCATAAATTGCCCATGCAGCAGAAGCAAGGTTCTGAGTACTATGACTAGCGCCATCGGCGAAGCCAATGTAGGGTAACGAAGACTCCGACATCTGGAAACCAAGCACAATGCAAGGTCGTGGGCAGAAACCAAATAATGAAAAAGAACACTAAAGTAACACACAAAAATTATGATACAATAAAATACAAGCACTCATGCACAGATGATCTAAGCATAGTACTTCTTTAAGTAAATCCCATTTCTGGTTTCACTCAAAGGGATACCATCATAGTCCACTAACTCGTAGGCTCCTTTCTCCAACACCCGTCTGAGGATATAAGGGCCTCGCCACATAGCCTCAAATTTTTCGGCTCCTAGCAAATCTCGTTCTTATTCATAAAGGAGAACTAGATCACCTTCAGAGAAAATGTGTGGTTGGACATGTTTGTCGTATTGGGCTTTGATGCGTTTCTTCTGGGCTTCTATAACTAGGGTGGCATCACGACAGGTTTCATCTAGTTGCATAAGATACAACAGACGTTCTTCTTCAGCAGAAGTGTTTGGGAGAAGTTCAATGGCTAGCTTTAGAGACGGTATCTCGCATTCAATCGGCAAAATGGCTTCGAGACCATAAACTAACTGGAAAGGTGTAAACCCGATAGCAGACTTGGCGGATGTCCGGTAAGCCCACAATGTTGAAAACAACATCATGTGCCAACTCGTTTTGTGAATCCCTATCATTCGTCGAAGCATGATAATGAGGACTTTGTTTATTGCTTCAACCTGGTCGTTAGCCTGTGGGTAATAAGGTGTTGAGTTTTCATGGAGAAGACCCAACTTTTCGATGAGTTCTGACATCATGATGTTTCTAAAGTGGCTACAGTGATCAGTAACGATATCTTGAGAAACACCAAACCGAGCAATGATGTGATTGAATATGAATAGTGCTACAGTCTTTCCGGTATTGTCGAATGTCGGCATCGCCTCGGTCCATTTCGTAAAATAATCTATGGCTACAATAATGTATCCATGCCCCTCGACCGAGTGAGGGTGACATGTCATGAAATCGATACCCCATTTCACAAAAGGTCCAACAGAGACTACAGGGTGTAGAGGAGCAAGCTGAGATTGTATTTTGTTGTTGTAGGTTTGGCAAGCGTGGCATTTTTGGACAACAATAATACAATCATTGAATAAAGAAGGCCAAAAATACCCAACTCGTAATATATTTTGGGCAGTAGCATACCCATACATGTGACCACCACATGCTCTAGAATGGCAGTCATTCAAGGCTTCCTCGGCTTCGTCAAATGTGAGACATCGTCGAAAAACAGATTCAATCCCATGACGATAAAGAGTATCACCGAGGATAATATACTGACGGGCTTGGTAGCGTATTCAACGGTGGTCAGTGCTAGACAAATCATGCCAGAAATTTTGAGTCTGGAGATATATGATGATATCCCCATACCAAAGGTCATTGAAACTGATCAGAAAAAGGGATTCATCGGGTAATGAATCCTCTGCTACATTTTTCGTCTCAGAACAGGGAAGGTCGCATATCAATTCAACAAACACCAAGGATTTCTTGGACTTAGCATGTTCGAATTCTAAGTCAAACTCCTAGAGTATTACGATCCATTTGGAGTATTTTCCCCCTAACAATTGGCGTGTAAGAATGTGTTGCATAGGGTTGCAATTGGAAATCACAGTAGTCTTGCATAAAAGGATATAGTGCCAGAAACGTTGAAAAGCTTGGACGGCGGCCAAGGCCTGTTTTTCAACATGTAAATACTTGGTTTCGGTAGTCATGAGACTCTGACTCAAATAATGAATGACATGTTCATCATGAGAATCATCCTCTTGGACTAGAACCATAAAAATGGTAGAGTTTGAGGCTATGAGATACAGGAAATAATATCGACTATAATCGAGTGGGAAAAGTAGTGGGGTACGGGTTAAATTCAGTTTTAAAGCATCGAAAGCTTTTTTGGCAGTGGTATCCCATACGAAATCAAAACCTTTCTTGAGCAATCGAGTAAATCCAAGGATTAACTCAACATAGTTTGGGATGAAATGACATAGAAAGTTTGCCTTCCCTTGCAAACTTTGTAGCTGGCGAAGAGAGGAAGGAGGAGGGAGATTCAGAATCACCTCGACCTTCAAAGGATCTACCCTAATCCCTTCACGTGAAACAAGAAATCCCAGAAGTCAGCCGGATTCTACACAAAAAACACATTTGTGCGGGTTCAAGCATATACGATAAAACCGACATCGAAGGAAAATGGCTCAGAGGTGTGTTGGATGATCAAAACAGTGCATCAAATGAGTCGATAGGTCATCGAGATATGATTGGACAATGTGCTTTATATCATGAAAGGCATAATACATAGCACATTGAAAAGTCATGCTGGCATTCTTTAAACCAAAGGGTAGTTTCCAATAGGTAAAAGTGCCCCAAGGACAAATAAAAGCGGTCTTGTGTTGGTCGGTGGGTACGATATTGTTTTGATTATATCTGGAGAAACCATCCATCAAAGAGAAGATTTCACTCCCGGCACAATCGTCGACGATCTGGTCAGCGAAGGGGGTGGGAAAGTTGTCTTTAGGACAAGCTTTGTTAATATCCCTATAATCAACGCACACGTGGATCGTACCTTGTTTTTTTTTAACCGGAACAAGATTGAAAACCCAGTCAGTTAGAGCCACAGGGTAAATAAAGCCAGCTTTAAGAAGTTTCTCAACTTCAAGCTTGATAACAGCTGCTTTATGTGGGTGGACCGGATGAAGTCGTTGTTGGATGGGTTTAGCACCCTGGTATGTCTTAATCTCGTGTACAACAATGTCGGGGTCAATACCCGACATTTCTTCATAGCTCCATGCAAAGACGTCACCAAATTCTTGAAAAAGAGACTTGTAGGCGACAACTTCATCAGTCGAACACAACTCTTCGATATGCACATTTTCGACAACTCCAGGTTTAATGGATACGTCGAGGGGGATGGTGGGTGAGATATTACTTAAAGTTCCCTTCATAGAACATATCGTGTGTAGACTCGGGAACGAAAGAAATGACGACAACGGTCGATGGGGTTGAGATCCATTGGTAACTCTCAATGGTGTGTTGTTCTAGGAATAGAATGGAATGATGATGTCCATCATCCCAAGGGGTATCTTCCATGGACATAACAGACATAATCATCTTGTCTGTAGGAAAAATTACACGGAAAGGTTCCAGAGATAGATCACCAAGAGAGGGGGTAGAATAGGTTGTCGATTGAATGGCTTGATAAGAGGATTTGACCGGACTTAAAGGCATTTGGTCGCCATAGCGAAGATGATCACTGGGGTTGGGTACTATCCACGGGTCATAAGATGCAGGGGTTTCTTGAACAGAGGTGGAAATCATGTTTATCGAGGTGACAAATGGATGTGGAACATCGGGTGGTGGAATGGGGAAAGTACCCATCAAAGAGGAATCTTTAAGAAGACCCACACTGACATTCTCATATCTAGGGGGTGTTTTCGCAATGAAAGGTACGTTGTTGGTACGTGTATCAGAGTTAAAGAAGGCCAATTATTCCACCATAATTACTTTTCTTTGATGTGGGAAACGTACGACACGGAAAAGAGTGGACACAACTGCACGGATGGAATCGATCCAACTACAGCCAAGTAGAAGGTTGTAATCGAGAGGAGCGTCAAAGACCTCAACTTCAACGTTGACCGTTTTGCCTTCTAACATAATAGGCAACGAAGGGAGGACACCATAAGGCTTAAACCCAGATCCATTAAACGATTTGAGTTTGTTGTGTGATTCGGTTAAGGGAGGAGAGTCGATGGCCTTCTAGAAGGTAACAAACATGACACACGTCGAGGCACCCTCATCAATAACTATTCTACAAATGTTCTTGTCGGAGACAATAACTTGTATTTGAAATGTGAGTTGAGGGGGTAACCTTGGAATGTGATCTTCCAAGTCAAAAATTATTAAATTTGTATCGGTAGGGTCGATTCGGCAGCATGTGCATGAGGATTGAAAGAAGACTTTCGAACAACACCATTCGGGGGAGGGTGAAGAACTGTGTCTAGGCTCGGTCGTTTGAGATGAAGAGGACCATTGGTAGGTGGAGTCGATGGAGATGTTTAGACCAAGGAAGGAGGTATTTCATCAACCTTCTCTTTGGAGGAAGAATAATCTTTGGCTCGAGTGGTAAGTGTGATGTTGTTCTTCTTTGAATCACCTATACACATTAAGACAGAGGATGTATTGGAGGGGGAAGGTTGGTCATGAATAACCAATTGGGCCTGTTGTTGAGAAGGAAAGGGTTGTGACAAGACGACCGGGGTAGGCGGTTTCGGGGTCCCTTGAAGGAACTTAGTAACCTCGACTCGTCTCGGGCAATCCTTAGTGTAGTGATCGTCACCATAGATAAGAAAAGGGTATCGGGGTTTGCGCTTATCCTTATCGTCAACAGGTTGTGTTTTGGTCTTCTTAGATTACGGATTATTTTTATCCTCCTTATTCTTACCCTTCCCATTTCTGGATTTATTCTTTCCGCCAGGGGTAGATTGAACAGAGTTCACCTCAGAAGTCTTGCTGGCAGGAGGAGTAAGAGATAGAGCATGTTGAACATTAGAAGCAACAGACTTGGGGTTGGTGGTATAGGCTTGTGCGGAGTGGGGTTGGGCGTTGAAAGTGTCAATCACACCATCAGTCGCATGAGAAGCAACAGGGGTAGTTGAAGAAGCAGTAGTAGAAGGACTAGGTTCGTCAGGGAGCAAATCGTAAAGAGTGCCCATTTGTGAGTAAACGAGGTCAAGGTATTGAGCACGAATGATCGCCTATTCTTCTATGACAACTCCACCCATTGCGATGTCACGAGCGATATCATTCATGAATGATTTCATGAACCAATCTTACAATAACTGACAGGGAAGCTCAAGTTTGATGAGACATCTTCGTCATCGCCAATCATGAATGTGATCAGATATATGAGTGGCTTTGGTTTGTTTGAAAGAACTCAAAATTTTGGTTCTTGTTTCGTATCGGATTGGTAACTGGTAGTGGGTGAGGAAATCCATGGAGAGGGTGTTAAAGTCAACGAAGAAGCCTCATGGAAATTCTATATACCACTTCGTGGTGGAACCTATGAGAGTTTGCTAAAAGAGACGTAATCGAATAGAATCGTCCATCAAGGAGTTGGATGAACACCAAAGGTGGAAAGTCATTACATGATTGTTCGAGTCCTCTCCTGGTTTACCATCGAACTTAGGAATCTCAAAAGGTATTTTGGCCGGTATGGTGGGCCATTGAGGAGAGTGATGGATAGGATCGTTTAAAATTCTAGACAGATCAGGGAGGTCCAGCGTGGCTAAGAAAGGTAACTGTCTATTCACGTGGGGGTACTGGTGACTTTGGGGAGGAAGTCCCGTAGGTATACCAGTAGGAACATAAGCAGTTTGCATATAATGTGAAGATCCGGGTAGATTCGGTTGTTGGTATGGAGGCATGTAATTTATAGGGTTGTATTGGTTATGGTGGTTCCCTTGAATAGGGGCGTTGGGTCTAGCGTTAAAGCCCCATATGGAATTGGATGGACCTGGATATGGTTGGCCTGTACTAGGGCGTATGAAAGAGTTAGTTTGAGGTTGTTTCCCACCAGTCGATTGAGGATTATTTCGAATAATATAGTTTCAATACTGAGCCAAGTCTGTAGGTATGTTCTGTCTAGTGGGTGGGGTAGGTGGGGGTTTCCCTCCAATTGGAGGTTGTGTCCCAATTGGGATTTGACCTCCAGGGTGAAAATGTCCACCAACAGGAATATGGTAATTAGTTGTGAAAGACTGAATGATGCCACTAGGGTTGGCTCCTCCGATAGGGGATGGAACAGACCCGTTGGAAGGGGGTCGAGGAAGTGATAGAATAAAACTAGGAACAAAATGGTTCCCAGAAGGAATGGAAATGTCAGGAGTCCCTGATGGGATTTGTGTAGGAACGGGAATAGAAGAATTCAACGCATGATATTCGGGAGGAAGCATTGGGGTGAGTCTGGGAGAAAGTGGTGTGCCAATGGGGGATTGGTTAGCCACCGTATTCTCGGTGTGAAGATTCGTAGTATTTGGGACCATTGTATAATGGGTCATTTGAAGGGAGAAAATCAAGATATGGTCGGTTGGCTGAGCGTCTGAACTAGGGAAATAATAGGCAGTAGTAAAAGGTATTGCATCTAGATCAAATGTTTTGGACGGCTAAGGTGTGATAGTGATATCAACACCTGCTCCTCGGCCAAAGAGATCCCGTCTAAAAATTCCAGTAGTCCAAAAAAGATCTTGACCTTCAGGGCCTGTGAAAAGTCCGGTTGGTAATCCAGAAGACTCAACAACAATATCTCTGGATGAATTCACTCGAACAATATGTCTCACTGAGTCAGGAGGAAGTCACAAGCTCTCGAGAATCTGTAATTCAGAATTGTTCTAAAGAGTCGGTTCTTTCCAGTCGTGGAGTGGCAATGTCTTAGACTTCACTATGTTGAGGAGAGCCCTCCGGTGATTTGGTAGGCAAGGGTTGAGAACCTTCCAAATATTCTAGGGGTAGTCCTTGCATTCTACGTGAACGACGTGGAGGTTCAATGGTGATTGAGCGAAAATCTCACGAAATAAATTCTATGGCCAACTTACGGAAACAAACAGCACGCACTAGTAAAATCTAGGAATCAAAACCAAACAAACAAGACCTTCCTATTCCGAGATCACTAGTTGGTGATGAAATCCAACGTCGTGACGTCGAGACAAGAAGGGGTTGGGATAGGGTGGAAAAGTTACGTTGACGACCTACTTAACGGACTTACACCTTGGTTCAATCTCCCACACATAATCATGGGTATACCCTCCAAGGAGCCCGAGTGAGTCTGGCCAACGTCGATTACAGGTACCATGAAGACTTACCCCTCCACAGTCACCTTGTGTAGGACGCTAAGAAGATAGGCTACTAAAGTTACCACAAACAACAATGATGCCTGGGGGAACAGTCGACAGTCTGATGCACATGCAAGGGCAGGGTATATAGCCCGAAATCAACTTGAGAGGCTTCCACTCATCATTTTTGGTATACCTCCAAGCGACCCCCGTAATACGTGCAATCTCTACACCGACATCAAAAAAGCGGGGTGAGTAACTTTGTCAATCTCAATGCGACCTCAGGTTTGACCCTTATGTGAGAAGGTCTTCCTAGGAAAAAATGTTGCAAATGGAATTTGACACTCCCTATCACAAGATTCTATTGTGTGTTTTACGCTTTGGAGAGTGTGTCTCACTGCCTATTCCAAATCTCTGACCTAGCTAATGTTGGTCTAGAAAAAGTTACTAGTTGAATTTTAAAGTTGTGAAGTACTATTAAAGGATGTTGTTACACAAGAGGGAGATGGAAATGAAACCAATGTTGTATAAGACTCTGACCCAACAATGCGTAAATAGAAATGAATGGTATAAATTTTTGTTCGATGAATTCTATCTACAGCAGGGAAAGAGGAGTTTTCTGGAACAATGCAAACTGCGATGCACGATCTCTTTTTAAATGTAGTACCAAACAATCATTGACAATGTAAATTCACTATTTGTTCTCTTTCAATATTTTAACGCCAATATTTTTTGAATAAATGATTGCTTAAAAGAAAAAGTAAGCAACCAATGGAAATAAGATACTCAACAACACCCAAATTGATCTTTCACTGAAGATAAAAATAACAAACTGACAAGAAAAAATCTCCTCAAATGCACACGAACAAAAATTTTCAAGCAGCAAGTAATAAAAAAGGACAATTAATCCCAAATTTTAATCCATTCAAAGGATTTTGATCAAAAGGGCACTCAAATCACAAAATCCGAGATTATACCCTTGTTGATAAAAGGTCAAGAAGCAAAAATTGGGAAAAAGAGTACGAAGAGTTTTCGATCTCCGAAAACTAATCAACCACAAGATTTGAAGTCAAGAAACAGTCAAACACTAGAAAAAGAAGTTCTCCCCAGATAAACAAACAAATCTGGTCATCAAAAAGACAGGAAGACCTAATCCAAAACTTTTGCAAATGAGTTCATAGCCTGGTAGTGGGATACAGTGCGAGAATTAGGGATTCTCGTAGTCTAGATACAGGCAGGGTGCGAGAAGGTCGCACTGGATTGAACAATAGGGTGCGAACATCAATGATTCTCACAGGTCATAGAGAGGTACAGTGCGAGAAGGTATGTAATCAAATTTTTTTTTTTAAAAGGACAAGACTTTTGAGTGAACTTTTGGGTCCAGAGAGTCTACAAGGGTCTCTTACAGACTCAAAGACTGGTTGGTAATGAAAAAAGTAGGTTGAGAGAAAATGGCCAACAAAAAAATACAAAATGAGTTGTATCCCCAATGGAGTCACCAATTTTGTTATTGGATAAATTGGTATATGCGGACACTAACAGATCTCCCTAGATCCACCTGGATCTAGAACAAAACAGGACATGACATGACGCCTTCCCTAAGAAACTATCATTGAATTTACTACCAAAGGAGGAACAAATGACATACCTTTATATCGCTTCCTTAGGTCTTTGTTGTTCCTACTTCGCTCCGGTGCTCTTCTGAGATCATATCCAAGGCAACACAAACCAACAAAAGTGAAGATAGTAAAGTATATTCAATGATGACCTATGCATATGATCAAGGAATTATGCAATAAAATAAGAGTAATTTTATGGGAAAGGGACATGCCACTGTATTATATTAATATGAAAGTAAAAGATACAACCAGATCGTCTTGATGTTGCAAGATTCCTTTCGATAGTCCTTTGCTCCAACACACATACTTTCTCCAACTTCATGAAGAAGATCCACTAGGGCTTAATGGACAAATGGAGGCCTCAAGCATCAATTCAAATAGGATTCCTCACACAATTATGAATCTATTCTTTCATCAATTCTTTATTCAATCTTAGTTAACCTCTTCCTTGAGAAACCCTTCATTATATAGGAGAAGGAGAGATGGTTAAATGGATGAGGATGATCCCACTAAATCTAAGAAGTCAGTAGGATGCCAACCATGTGAATGCCAACTCATTTTCTAGAATATCCTCTTCTAGAACCTTCATAACTTCCTCTTCCTTTTAAGCTTTGAAACAAGTTCACACCCTACCTATAGAGCAGACTGCGAACACCTCGTAGGCTAGGTATAGGGTTGCCTACGAGAATCAAGATTCTTGCACCCCACAACATAGTCAGCCTGCGAACTCATCTTAAAAATATGTTTTATGGAAGAAGACAACAATCACTTTTCTCAGGCAAAAGATCCTTATGAGAGCCTGAACACATAACTGTAGTAACACTAGGACAAATCCTCTTTCCATTTTGCAAATGTTCAATGCTCATCTCTGGACTAGATTAAAGGAATCTTTCCCTTCTCCTTTTTACCTCTTTCTACTGGTCTTAATTATCTAGGATATCATCTAAAACCTGATTCATATAAGCCTTCGGACTGGAATTGGCTTCTTATCAAAGTGGAAAATAGAATTGGGCACTAGTGCACGAGGTGGCTATCTGTTGGAGGATGTTTTACTCTGTTAAAAGTTGTTCTCGAAGGATAGAAAATGTATTGGATGGCCCTGGATTCCATCCCTGCCTCGATCCTCACAAAACTTCACAAGATGATGTTTAACTTCCTCTGGTCTGGCTATTCTGACCACCCTCGACAACATCTCTGCACCTGGAAAACTCTGGATAAACCAAAAAAAAAGGGAGGTTGGGGGATTCGTAATCCTCTCTTATTTAGCCAAGCCCTCGCGACCACTTCTCTTTGGCGTGCCTTGACTAGAACAGGGATCTTACACTCTGTAATTCTACATAAATATCTCAGCCACCACACAGTCAAAAGTTGTCTTCGAGCATAAACGAATTCCACCAGCGCGGCCTCACATTTCTGGAGGAACCTTTTGAAAGAAAAACATTTGATCACTTCATGTCTCTGTTGGTGCCTAGGATTGGGGTCCACTATTATTCTTGGTCAAGATAGCATCTTGGGGATGGACGACTCAAAAAATATATCCAATCAGCTATTATCCTTTCTCCACTCAAAGAACATCTGGTATCTATACCAGATTTGGTCTACCTCTAGATCGGATGATTTGCCCGATTCTTGGATCTCCAACAATACTCTGGCCCTCAGCACAAATACAGCACGTGAATGAAACAAATTCTGCCTGACCCTCACGCAACTAGGCATACATCTCACAAACTCAAAAGATCTTGTGCACTGGTCGAGGGGCGATCGCTTAGGTAACCTCACGACCCAACATGTTTATGCTTCAATAGCAAATAAAAATTGTCCCACTAACATCAGTGGATGGAAAAATCACATCTGGTCTTGGTGCATCCCGCATAAGATTAAATTTTTCATCTGGTTGTTGACCGAAAATAAGCTAAATACTTGGGACAATCTCTTGAGAAAGGGCTGGTCTAGTCCAAATTTTTGTCACCTCTGTCATCTTGACTCAGAAACCGCTGAACATATTTTCATCAACTACCAATTTACAAAACAGGTTTGGCTAAAAATCGCCCTGGCATTTAATTTACATACAAACTGGGTTGGGACAAATATTGCAGATTGCTTTGTTTTGTGGGCACAAAATGAGCGCGTGCACATCCACCTTCTGTCATTAATCTGCTAGAATATATGGATGGTAAAGAATACCACTATTTTTGAAAACTCGACTCCATCTACATGTGCAGCAGCCACCAAAGTCCTTGGTCTCTACTTTTCCTAGAATGATTCTCATGGAAACAAGATAAAACAACACTGATACAAGCAGATTCCTGAGCTTGAAGCTATTACTACAAGTTGGTTTGATGGCACAACAACGACAAATGGATTCTAGAGTGGAGCTGGAGGACTCATAAAAATCTCACAAAACACTTACTACAAGTGGACTTTCAATTATGGGTCGGGCACCAACACCAGGGCAGAACTTTTGGGTGCATGGGCCACGCTATATCTGGCCTCTAGACTCCATGTAAATGTCCTCCAGGTTCTTGGAGATTACAGAATCTTCATTGAGTAGCTGAGCAGCAAGGGTGATCTTAGAGTAGTCTCCCTCCTTGCCTGGAAATATAGAATTAGGCATTTACAGTCCACATTCAAAAAACTCAACTACATCCATATCCATCGTGAACACAACCAATCTGTTGATCATCTATCAAAGGTAACACTTCAGAAATCAGTGGGAGTCATTTCTTACAATCTTTGGATAGAAGGACATGAGGGCCCTCCCCTCTTTCTATATTTGCACTGAGATTAATATTATCCTCCAACCTTAGCAAGATTTCTTGATATGAAAGTTGGATAAATTATCTCATTATCAGGCTCTCTTTCTTCTTCATTTCTCTTGGCTACTCTTTTTAGAGTCCTCCAATAACTTCGTCTTGATCTTTCCTTACAATGCTCCAACTTATGAACTTTCACCCTGCTGGTTGAAAGACCTTCAATAATGAAAATTCTAAAATTTTCACACTAATTTGTGACTGTAATTTTCTTATAATGAACACAAATTATATATTAATATATAATTGGGAAATTTTCCTGTGGGAAAAAAAAAAAACATAAACAATGTTGTTATTTCACCAAATTACATTTGAAAAACATAGTTTATATTATATTCTCACACTTATTCTATTTTTTTCCACTGTGTTAACTCTATCTATTATATAAATAATGTGACATTATCAATATCCCATTAAAATAACATCATCATGTAAAAGATCAAAATAAGCATCATCTATATAAAGTAGGTAAATGATCAAAAGTCCTATCAAATGGAATATAATACAACTTTTCATTTTGCACTTAATATCCCATGAAAATAAACATTATCTATATAAAGAATGTAAAACATCAAAAAGTCAAATCAAATCAAATAATTGAATATTATACTTTACATAAAGGTATGTGAAGATATCATACCTAAGGCTAACCTATATTCCGTAGAAAATTGTCGGCACGCAATATAAAATTATATAATTATTCAAATTGTCACCACACAATATAAAAGTATATAATTATTCACCAATGTCGTAAAGAAAAATGACTGACCACATATTTCCCGCAGTGTGGGATATGGATCTAGAGAGACTCATGACCACATGATTGAATACATAATTTTCGCCACATGATAAATTAACACTTAAATGATAAAGTCAGAGATCTCACTTAATCTCAGAGCTTTCACTCACTTATAGCTCCAATAGTTGAAAGAGATTTTATAGCTCCATTATTTAAGAGGAAACTTGCTATCCAAACTAGGACTTCTAATAACAATTCTAACTGTAGGTTAAAACCATGTTTTTATGATTACATGGAAAACACAATTTTGTACATAAACCAAATGTCATTACCAATAATACTTGTTTTTTCTTTTATATATATAAAATTCTTCATATTTCTATTAAGATACAAAAAATATAGTCAAATGGGTTTAGCTCAAATGATTGGGAGGAATGATTGTTATCCTCCACACCTAGGTTTAATTTTCGCAAGTGACATGTTGAACTCTTAACAAGTATATTGTTGTAATGGATTTGAGCCATATTGTTGATCGACCTTGTGCCGTAAAGATTCTAAGGTTTACCTTGGGTACCATCTGTTATAGCATCAATTGCCACCACATATGCATTGATGACTTGTTTGGCCTTTCCATGTTTCTTGCATACATTAATCCCATTTACTTCCTTTATATTCTTCAAAAAAAAAAATTAACATGTATACACTCTAACATCTATGCAAGGCACATACATGTAAACAAATATTTTTTTTTTGAAGAATATAGAGGTGGTAAAGGAGGTTAATGTCTGCAAGTAGGATAGGGAAAAGCCAAACAAGTCATCAATACTTATGTGGTGGCAATTGATGCTATAACATCATCCTCCAAATGAGGAGAAGTACTTGAGAAATTTCCCCATATAATATAACCTAAAAAAAACAGAGATAAAAAAAATATACACTTAAAAAAAAAAGTTGCATAGAAACCATCACAAACTATGCAAAAAAAAAAAACATAAAACCTAGCTAACCAAAAAGGTCATGTAAGGCCATTAAAAACTAAAGTGTCATAAAATACCCAATGTTCAAGGTAGAAAACTATAAATACATAAACATCAAACCAAGTTGAAAAAGTGAATTGAAAGGTCAAGATGTTGCAAGGATTAAACATATATTAGAAAAAGGATATACGTTTTTAGCAGAGGCCCATGCTTGAATTGCAGACTTAGAATCGACCACGATGAACTCCCATTGATTGTTACCTTGCTTAAGTTCTTCATGATATTCTAATTCAAATATGGCCAAAAATAATAGAAAACTTTGCCAAAATATGTTACTTGAAAACAATAAGGAACTTGTCAATAAAAACATGATGTAGATAAAGCATGTAAAAGCATGATGTAGGAGAAAAAGGTAAGATAAAACAATTAAAAACAATAGGAAATTTATCAATATAAACATAACATGATGCAGATAAAGAGTGTAAAAAAGATAAAGAGTGTAAAAGATGAGAAGGGAAAGAAAGTGAAATAAAATAATTAAATATAATATATACAAAGTGTACAAAATGTTTCAAAAGTTCTTGAGTGAGATTATTCAATTTCAATCCTTGGTGGTGGATTGTGTGTCAAAGGATAACTTTTTTCTTGATTTTTGATAAAATTGTTTTGATTTTTTGTTTGTGTTGGTGGAGTTGTTGGTTGTTGGATTGGTTGATCAACTATTGGTTGTGGATTTATTATTTGACTATGTTGGTGATCAACAATTGTCTCTGAAACTGATGTTTGTGTCTGCATCGACTATTTGATCATTTTTTATGGATTTGTTTGCTGTGGGTTCATAGGCTAGTTGACTGAGGCCTCTTCCCTGAGTTATTTGTGTCTTTTGGCTTCCCTTCTCTTCTCGGACCAATCTGGGCCTTGTGCTTCAGACTCTAGTGTCATCGTTTTTGGTTCAATAGGTGGAGAGTGTGATGCATATGCACTTGGGATGAAAAATTCAAACCTTGGTCTTCGTGGAGAAGGTACTAAATGCTACTATTGAGGTGTGGTTTTTCTCTTCGATCGAGTAAGGGAGATTTTATAAATCTGCGATGGTTGTAGTCATTCAAAATTCCACCACTCTTTTATAGTGCATTGAGTTTGCACTCCCAATGATTTCATTTGTGAAAAATAGTCCAACTCTGTCATAATGGATTTGTCTTGTACCGATGCCAAGTTGGTATTGTACCATTGTTCAATGTGCTAAACTTGCTGAATTATCTGAGCCGTGTGGTCAATAGCACTCCCTGCTTCCAGTCGAGCATTTTTTCCTTCTAGGAACCATTGTCATTCTTTCTCTAACAATTATGTATTGGCTTGTTTCTCTTGGTTGATATGTTTTGTTAAGGCCTAAGAGGTAGGATGATCATTCATTGAATTCTTCTGGTTTGTCAAATCCTTTAAAAGTGTATGTTGGACTTTAAGTTGATTACATGTTGATGCAAAATAGGTAGGCTAATTGAAAAGCACAATATTCATTGTCAATGCTTGATCATTTAATTATTCAAGATTTTTCCTTATCTCCCTGCACTTTTCATATTTTGTTTGAAGAAATCCTATTATCTGATCATCTTTTAATTGTTCATTTTCCTCCTTCAATCGGAAGTTCATGTCGACCAGTTGGTATACTAGTTGTTTGATGGGGTCTAGTCATTCCTCTTGTTCACCTAGTAGGTTGACCTGCAATTTTTCTTGAGTTGTTCTGATGGATTCTTCCTAGGTGGATTTCTCTTTTTAATTTCATGTTGTAAGTCCGTCTAAATATTTTATAGAGTCCTTTAACCTTGATATAGTTTCTTTGTTTATTTCACTATACAAATCCATAATCTAAGTCTCAGATGCACTAATTGGGTCAAAAAGTACCTTAGGATTTGTTCTTGGTTCTTCCTTCATTTTGAATGTTGTAAAGACTTTAGTCTTCTTATCCTTTTTTTTTTATCTTTATTATTTTTTTCTCTTCTTTGACTAGTATGGTGTCCACTTCATAGGATTTGGTGTCAGTTATTGAGTTGGTATGACTGGTGTTTACTTTGTAGGTTGACTAACTAGTGGATTAATATAAGTTTGTGGTGTGGCATGGATGGATGTTGTTGATGCTACTAGTTTCTCCTTTTCTTGATCTTGTTTCTTAGACTTCTCTTGCCAAGTCTACTTCAAGATCAACTACTCTATCAGACCTTGTTCCTTTGCTTATTCATAGTGTTGTTGATCCAATGGTTTCTCTGTCATTTGTTCCTCTCTTTTCGTTTTGGTCAGTTGATCCGTTGAATGATGGTGTTCCATGTGTTGATATTGTTGGTATGTTGGGTCTGCAGGGTTATTAGTTTTTTGTTCAGAGTGGTGTCTTCACGATTGTTTTTGCTCATTCCTCTTACTTGTCTATTTTTGTTCATGGTTTGAACCAGACTTTTGTTGTTCATCTGTTGAGGTTGACTATTGTTCATCTGATGGAACCGAATGTTGTTTTTTTTTCCATTGTGGTCGACTTATTTTGTTTTTGCTCATTTGGGCCAACAAAATCTATTTCTCCATTTGGATCGACTGATGTTGTTTAGTCCCTACAATCAATTAAAGTGTCTTTTATTGCAATGAGATTTCTAGGGCCAATTGGGTCGGTGGAATTGGTGGTGACTTCTTGGTTAAGTCGATTTGTGTAGGAAATGTTTGGGGGTCCTTGATATTGATTTTGATCGACGTTGTCGTTTTCATTTTTCTTGGTCCAACCTACTTATATTTTATTGTTCCTCGTCTGGTCCAGGATGTGCTTGATTCTTGTTGACGATCGTCTTCTTGTTGTCGTTTTTTCTACCCTTATCTCCATTTTCCTTTCAGATGTGATTTTTTTTTTAGTGCCTCGATGAACATTTATTTTTCTTTCCTGATTTCTTCTGCAAAGGAGGTTTAGACATTCGACCCAAGAATTTGTCTCCTTTGGTATGCTTGGTGCCTTGTTGATTTATCTTTTAGTTTTGTTTTTGCAAGAACTTGCTAGGCCAACTTATCTAGTTTCTTTTTTCATTTTAGGGTCTTCAAAATCAATATCAGTGATTCCCTATAGGATTTCTTTCCAATTGTGTTCTTCATCCACCTCAGTGGATTTTATTGGTGCCTTTTCTTGCTCCAATTACTTCTTTTTAGTCTAATGTTTCTTTGGTGATATGACTGGAGTATTTTCGTCGACAACATATGGTATGGTGTATAATTAAACTTCTTTCTCTTCTTCAAACTCTCTAGTTTGGAGTGGCAGAATGATGTCATCTCCTTTTTTTGTTGCAGATGGGGGAATTGGAAAGAAAAGTTCAACTGGCACTCTAGTTCCTGAAAAATTTCTTCAACATTTGGTTGGTAGTCGAGATCCTTTAGTTGTTCTACTGTACCATATTCACACCATAGTCTTGTGGTGTCCAAGTTTAATTGAATGTGCACCAACGGGGAAGTGCTCGATGAATATTTTGTATCACCCTCCAGTGGTGTGAAGCATTCTTGAGGGTTTTTACCCATTCTCTAAACATGTAATCGACATATAAACTTTCAGTCGATCCCCTCCATGCATTGGAAAAACATTGGAAGTTGAACATTGTGTGTATAGTTGTGTTTGTAAATGTTGTCTTGCCAATAGGATAGCCTTGTCTCATGGCCAACCATATAAGAAGTGAAGGAAATAAAATAGCCTTGCCTAAATTTTGGCATTATTGAAAAAAAATTCTAGTCATGTCCTCCAGGTGCTCCAACAAATTGAATAATTTCCCATGCTCGACTGTTTTTCCAATGGCCTCTAACATGCTCAATTTCACATTAGATGGATGACTAACCGACATTAGACAAAGTGCTATTATGCTACAAGCCCATTTAAGATGTTTCTCTTTAACTTGACTGATTAAAAATCCCTTTGAATTCTTTGCATTAGTCAATCCTCTTAATTTCTATATCCATTTAGATGCAATTTTTGTTTTTGACATGCTTTCTCCCTTGTGAGGTAGACTCGAGATTCTGCGGATCATTCCAGCTATGACTATCATTTTTCTATATAGCCATAACATCCCTTCATGATATCAAATGATTGTAAATTTTATTGATTCTTCCTTCCATCCTTGGAAGTTGGCTACCTAGTGGGTCCTCATATAGTTTTTGATTTGTGTTTTTTCCAAGAATGGGTTTTCTTTTTTCCATTTGTCTGCAACTATGCCCCAACTAGTAAAATTGGCCCAATGTTTGTCCCAAAAAAATTCTTCCATCTTTTCTTGGAGAATGCCACTCATACGGATCTCGAGTTCAATTGCAATAATTTTATTGAATTTTATTTTGGTTCGAGGTGTTACACATCAAAATTCCAGACTTAAGTACCTCACCCTTAGTGTCACAAGTGTCATAAAAGTGTCATATGCACCTTGATATGTGTCACATACACCTTGACACCATGAAAGAAAATTTATCACAATCCCTAGTCAATGAGGAGGAAAAATATATCATATGAAGGTCAAAATACTATGTGGACATGAATTATTTATTGATATTCATAAAAAGGAAATTAATTTTGTGTGATAATCCACCTCACATTTAGTTTCCTAATCTCAAGGAGAGGTTGAGAATCTCATGGATGGTTTATATATTTTCTCAAACCAAAATCCTAATTTGGTGGATCTTGAGAGATATTTCCTCCTTAAAATCCTTGAGAGATATTTTCTCCCTAAAATCCTTGAGAGACATTTTCTTCTTAAAAATCTTGGAGATCCCATTTTAGTGGATCTAGTGAGTGATCTTCTCAATGGTGGCTAAGCCTCCAAATCCTATATAATGAGGGCTTTCCATGGAGAAGAGGAGGTAGCTTGGAGATATCAGACTTATGATCGTGGGATTCTTGCAAGGGTTAGACGAGGAGAGCTTGGAGGAGTTGCAACTGACATCATTCATGGTCTGTAAGTTTTCTTTGTTCTCATTTAATATACTTGGCCTATTTCCTTCAAGTATGTGGTTTCATGTGCTTGTCTATGTTTAATTTGGTTTGCATAGATGAATTTTCTTTGTCTAATCCATTAGAGTAGAAGGAAGTCGTTTGTTTCTTGTTGTTCATTGCAGGTATTAATTTGCGCCATGAATTGGATCAAGCTTGTGGATAGGAGTAGCTAGGAAAAACGTCGTAAACAAAGTACATCCTACTTTACCTTCTCCTCTATTTTTCGATAAGAAAAATGAGTTTATAGGAATGGTAGTGTCCAAATGATTGTTTCTGTCTTGGTATAGGGGTCAATAATCCAATGGAAAGTTCACTTATCCGCAAGGGAATATTTCTGTAACCAACTATGACCAAGTAAAAAATCATAATCCAGGGGTGCGTCGACTACTTCGATATCAACCGAAATATTGCAAGAGTTTGTGAGGTTGGAAACCATGTCCATCAAACGATTTCAGGGTGGTAGGAGACGAGGTAAGTGTAGGAGAACCAAGGGCTCTCCAACAAGAAAAATACATGATGCAGGTGGAGCCTCCTTCATCCAAAACAATGCAATGGATGTTATTTCCACCAACCAAAACTTGAATTTGGAAATCTAAGTGGTGGGAGACTCTCTCTTTAAGATAATCCACATTAAATGTAATCAGGTTCAACTCCTCAAGATCCATGGCTCCAATGGCTGAGAATAGGGTTCTTCGTTGACTTGGACAGTGATGTAGAATTTTGAGGGTTGACATAGTGCAAGGTGCTTTCGCCAGATCTTTAATGATGTTGTATTTTTGGGCGGCGTGGGAATTAGGATTAAATGTCACTTTTCGAATTACGCTCTTGGGTGGGTGCAACACAGCATAAAAAATTGATGTTTCATATCTTATGATTTCCCCATCAAGGAAACATTATCATTGTTGACCAACTTGAGTATACAACTCCATATCTCAATAATGTCACAACAAATAATGTCCCTTTTCTAGGACAAAATAATTTTGAGAGTGTAGGTGTAGGTTTTCTCAAGGATTCCTCGCTCGTGGGGGTTTTTCCTTTGCCTACTCCTCCCACCGCACAAGTTTCCACCTTAAACATGATTTCGACTCAGGTATGACAATCCTTCGATTCATCTCATCCTTTGGTAGCAATTGGTCTCAATGAGCATCGTTCATTGTCTTTGTCAAGCTCGTTAAAAAATGAAACAGACTCCCCTCCATTACAATTGATTCTCACTCTGGGTCGAGTACTCGAACCTTCTTTTCCTTTTCCTAGTGAAAATGTTTCCATTAGTAAACATAACCCTAAATGAGGAAAGAAGAAGAATCATCGAAGGAAATGACACTTGGGGGGCAAGTCTCCAGCTATTGGACATCATGCTGGAGAAAAACTGTCAATTTCTGCCAAAGAAGTTGGGGGGAATCTACCTTTAGAGAGACACCCTGCTAGGAGTGATCCTTGTTCAAAGGTTATTCCCATCGTAACGTAGTATTATTTTTCTAGAATGAGCTTAGTCTTTTTTCTTTCTCATGCTCATAAATACATGAGAATAATTTAATGATATTAGTCTTTGTTATTTCTCGTGCTCGTAAATACATGAGAATAAGTTACCAAGCTTAGTCATTGTTCTTCGTGTGCTCATAAATACATGAGAATAAGTTACCAAGCTTAGTCTTTGTTCTTTCTTGTGCTCATAAATATGTGAGAATGGGTTAACTAGTACACTTTTATCTCTTTTTCGGACTCATAAAATCTATACGAAAAAGGAACTCTTTGGAGTATCCTTTAAGCTCTTCTTTTCAGACTCTCTAAACATAAAAATATTGTCGAGTGATCTTTCTTCCTTTCACACTCATTAAAATTTTTGAAATGGCATCTTTCAAGTAATAGTTATCTCTTTTTCAGCCTCGCGAGAGTAATTACGAAAAAGTAACACTCTAATCAAGCATGATTAGAAGAGTTCTCCCCTGTATTTTTTTACACTTTTTCGGGCTTGGGAGACTAAATTTACGAAAAATTCATCAATGGAGTCGCCTTTAAGTTCTTTGTAGAATCTCTAAACATGAAAAACCACCGAGTTTTCCTTCTCTGGACTCGCTAAACTACACATTAAAGGACCATATAATAATAAACCCTTACTTCTTCCAGTTTGTTAAATAAAGGAAGAGGAACTTATCGAAGGTGAGTTATATCGAGCATGTGTTACCCTCCTCGAGCTCATTAAATGAAAAAGAGGTACTCATCTATCTGGGTGGGGGAAAAATTGAAGGAAGTGGGTCAATGTTTTGGGAATCCTTTATGGCAGCTATTGTCGCCCTTGAACATGGCACATGTTTGTGTCTTGTCTTACATTTGGTTAATCCATTTATCTTTGAGTCATACCAATTCCATGTGTCGCCATACTTTTATGTCCAGTCAAAGAGTGCTCTTATTTCCGTCACATTACATTCTTGGTACTCGTCGAGTCAATGTTACCAAGTCAGTTGTCATGCCTTATCATGTTCAAGGGAAGTTTCACTTCAAACCATCCATATGTAGTATTTCTAGTTTTCATTTCATGTGTCATTCCATACTCATTCAATTCACCATATTACATCACTTTCATGTGTCAATTTTGTGTCGATGATGGGGGATACATCAAATCCCTCCTTCGATGAGTCTTTTCCTATCGACTTCAACACATCATCCAAGAATTAGACTTAGAAACCAGTTAGTACCTTGGGACCTTCATACCTCAATGGCATGCCTCCTCGCTTCCAATAGTAGGTTCACATGATTGACCTCTGATCAGATGATTCCACAAATGTTCGACCTCGACTCATTTATTCACATTTGTTGGAATGTACTAGGGTACCTTGGGAGTCATTGACATCATTGGTGATTTCCCTCTCACTTGTTAACAATTTACCTCAATGATCGGCAATCAAGTGGTTTCTACCATGTTCGATATCAAACCATCTATTCGCATGGCTAGATTCATACCACATCGGGATTGGGATGAAGACCCTAGGTTGAGTGTTCACTCTGTTATCTACTTTTCCCAGGTTGCGAAGGAGATCATTTGAGAATATATATATATTCACATAGATCCACATTGTATCTCTAGTGGCCATATCCTTATTTAGTATTTTTCATGGATCCGCAGTGTATTGGTCGATAGTCATGCTTTGAGTCATCTCGTATTCCAAGAATAGGTATATCTTCCTCAGAAATGGAAAATATATTAATAATGTTTGATGTTTGTTTACAGCTTCTTCCAAGTTCTCCAACTCCACACCCTTGCATTGAAGAATTTGTAAAGTGTTTCAGCCATCAGTTTCTCTTTTAACCTCACGCTTTAGGGGGCATATGTTACACATCAAAATGTCACACTTAAGTACCTCACCCTAAGTGTCGCAAGTGTCATAAAAGTGTCATATGCACCTTGATATGTGTCACATACACCTTGACACCATGAAATAACATTTGTCACAATCCCTAGTCAATGAGGAGGAAAAATATATCATATGAAGGTCAAAATACTATGTGCATATGAATTATTTATTAATATTCATAAAAAGGAAATTAATTTAGTGTGAGAATCCACCTCACATTCAATTTCCTAATCTCAAGGAGTGGTTGAGAATATCATGGATGGTTGAGATATTTTCTCAAACCAAAATCCTAATTTGGTGGATCTTGAGAGATATTTCCTCCTTAAAATCCTTGAGAGATATTTTCTCCCTAAAATCCTTGAGAGATATTTTCTCCCTAAAAATCTTGGAGATTCCATTTTAGTGGATCTAGTGACTGATCTTCTCCATGGTGTTTAAGCCACCAAATCCTATATAATGAGGGGTTTCCATGGAGAAGAGGAGATAGCTTGTAGATATCAGACTTATGATCATGGGATTCTTGCAAAGGTTGGATGAGGAGAGCTTGGAGTATTTCCAACTGACATCACTCATGGTCTATAAGTTTTATTGATTCTCATTTTTCATTCAAGTATGTGGTTTCATGTGCTTGTCTATGTTTAATTTGATTTGCATAGATGAATTTGCTTTTCCTAATCCATTAGAGTAGAAGGAATTCACTTGTTTCTTGTTGTTCATTGCAGGTATTGATTTGCACCAAGAATTGGATCAAGCTTGTGGATAGGAGCAGCTAGGACAAATGTCGTAAGGAGAGTACATCCTACTTTACCTTCTCCTCTCTTTTTCGATAAGAAAAATGAGTTTATAGGAATGGTAGTGTCCAAATGATTGTTTCTGTCTTGGTATAGGGATCAATAATCCAAGGGAAAGTTCACCTATCCGTAGGGGAATATTTCCGTAACATGAGGCTTGATTGAGATCCCGCTTCTTTGAACTTGACCTTGCATCCTTGGAAGAATTATTTCACTGCTAATTGTATTATTTCACTACTAATTGTATTGTCGACTTGCTTAGGATGAAGGTGCTCATTGCTTGTGATTTCTAGGTGTTCTTTGTCACAATGGTCGAATGATCTCATAGAAAATCCAAATTTTGGGTCTTGATTAATTTGTTGTGTTGTATTTATAGAAATTTCCAAGACAAGTGTATTAAAATTGTGTGTGAAAGTGTCTTTTTGGCGTCCTTCTTGATTAACTGCATTCATTAAATTTCTTGTGTGTGAGTGTTTTTCATGACTGATGGTGTCTTCTTGGTCGACTATGCTCAATTTGTCAACTTGTTTTTCTTTTCTTAAGGGTGGTATTTCTTAAGTCAGGCACCATTGACGACTTTGTCGAGCAGTTGCCCTTGTAATGTTCTCAATTGAACCGCTCCAAACTGTCATATATATTTGACTATAAATGCACCTAACCATGCAGTTTCCAGTGTTCTTGGCTTGAATTTAATTTTATTATCATACATTGATACCAAATATCCATTTCGTATATATATTTTATTTTAATATGTCTATCATGCCATGCTTTTTGTTGTTGTTTCTGAACTTCTTGGTGGTGGAGTGTAGTGAGTCATTCTTCTTCAAGTTTATTGAGCTGGTGGATTCATTCTTCCTTTGACATAGTGAGGTCATATTTAAGTACATAAGACACCCTTTCTACATTCATCCAAAAGTGTAGGGGTACTATAACTTCTTTCCCATATACTAACTTGAAATATTTTTGGCCATTCAATCTCTTGTATGCACTCTGATATGCCCACAACATAGACGATACCTTGTCATCCCAATCATCCTGATCGATTCCAAAAAAAATTGTTAATCCCTTATGCAATGTCTTATTAAAGGATTCAATCGCTCCATTTTCCTGAGGATGATAGGGTGATGTCTTGCTATGGTTGATCATAAATTTTTCTAGTTATAGTTTTATTGTACCATTAACAAAACAAGTTCCATGATGGTTGATGAGTGTTAGTGGACATCTAAACCTTGTGATTATATTCCCATAAATAAACTTGTAAGCTACTTAGTGCATGATTCGATTGGGTTTTCCTTATCCCATTTGATTAAGTACTCAACATTCATTATAATGTACTTTTCCCATGTTCTTTTTTATCTTTTTGGGAATGGATCGATAGAGTCGATTACCCAAATTTCAAATGTTAAACTAGGGTTTACTGAGTTCGATGGAATATGAGATTTCCACAAGGGTCAACCCATTCTTTGACATTTATCGCAATTACTAATTTTAGCTCTATAATCTTTATGCAACTTAGGCCACCAGAGGCCCGCTTAAAGGATATTTCAGGTGGTTGTGTTAGCTTGAAAGTGTCCTCCTGCATGACCAACGTGTATTTCATCAATTATGTTTTCTCTTTTGTGTTCCAATGCACATCATCAAAGTACATTGTCTAGTGTCAATTATATGAATACCCATTCATGAGTGTGAATGGGGCGACCATCATTGCTAACACCTTCTTTTTGGTTCTAGCATATCCTCTGATGCCTAAATCACCTCTTGTAAAAAATGCACTATTTCATCCATCTCTTTGCGGGTTTCTATGACTCGGAACATGTGGGTGTTTGGGAGCTAGTCTTATATGCCTATTGGTTCCTCACCTGTTTCCATTTGACAAAGGTGGTCGGGTCCGACATTGTTCTTCCACAGTTGAACTATGATGTTGAATTCAAACTCTTGAAATAACAATAGCCACCTACAAATTCTTCCTTGGTGAATAGGTTTGTTGAATAAGTACTTCAATGCTTTATGTTCAGTATAAAATGTAAATGAGTTTGCTAATAGATAATGTAGAAAATTCTATAGGGAAAATATCATTGCTAGACCTTCTTTTTCCATAGTTGATTAATTTATTTTTTCTTTGTTTAGCTTCCAATTAACATATTCATTTGGATGGTCATCTGTCTCATCTCCTAGCTAAGCCATAACTGCTCTGACTGGTACATTTGATGCATCGACATGTACATGAAACCTCTTGGTGTAATTAGGAAATCTCAATATTGGAGCTTCCACCAACTTTCTTTTCAACAGTTCAAAAGACTCATTACATTTTGTACTCCAAACAAATTCTACTCCATTTCTCATTAACTCATCTATCAAGAAAGTAATGTCTGAATAATTTGTTATAAAGTTTCTATAATATCCTATATAACCCATAAAATTTTTGATTTTCTTTTAGTTAGAAAATTTAGGTAAAAAATTACCTTTATTTTTTTGCCATATCAACCTTAATACCATCTTTACATATCACATACCCCACAATATTCCTATAAAAGTGGCAAAAATAATATTCCTATAGAGGTGGCAAAAATACACTTCTTGATATTGATGATGATGATTATTAACGTCCACTAAAACCGAATTGGTCTATCAGACCTTAAGAGGGTAAGTGATTACTTGTGATTCTTTAGAATTTTGTTTATGTGCTCGAAAATCATTAAGAGAAGCTTTCCAAGATAAGCATACTTATGTTGAGTTAAGATGTTAGGAAGGTTGGTAGTGTGATAAATATTTTCAAAATGAGATCTAATATGGGTATAGACTAAACAATCTAAGAGAAAGTTATTTTCATATTCAAGCTTCTTAGTGTCACAAAGGTGACATACTCTTTCATCCCATGGCATTTTAGGAATTGACCAACGCCCAGTTTCACTATGGAGCTCATGAGAATTTGTTCTTATCTTAGCAATGCTTATTTTTTCCTTTACACTTGGTAAAACATATAGATAATTTTGATCTTCTAGATTAGGGTTGATTACATCTTTATAATACCTTAATTTTATTTTTTCCTCTAACTCTTTATCACACCACATTTTCTCTTTAAATTTTGATTTGTCATTTTTTTAATAGTATTTTTTTTCTGCAAAATGGTTTCTTCCATGATTCCCCAATAGTTTAGCCAAGACCAGGCGTTGTTATGCCATCCTCGCTTGAGTCGATGGTGGTTATGACTTGATTTTGAAGCAATTTTAGGTAGCCTGTTGTCTTCTATGTTGTTTAACTTGTTCTTATACATTAGGTATCTAGTCATAGCCATGCTCTCAATGGGGGGGAGGCTTGTTTCTAATAGGAGGATGGGATAGGACATATTTCCTTTAATTTTGAGATTATAGGTTATAAAATTCTTTTGTATTTGCTCTATCTTTCTCCAGGATTCACGAGAGATACTACAACCCCATACTTCACATCCATAA
>ML790063.1:259390-270995 GCA_009831015.1 Picea engelmannii
GACTAGGAGGTATAATTACAACTAATGGCCTAAAGCCGACATAAATAAAATAACATTACTAATATAACATGCCCCAATTAAGGGGTAATGAGCCAATATTAGGGCTTAACAGTTTCTATGTGAAATAAAATATCTCAGGGAATATTGAACTTATCACAACACTTCTAGTGCTTATTGCATGTCCATTTTCATCATGGTGGGAAAGCGTACTCATTTCAATTGAATTGGGATGTTGTTCAAATTGAATTTCGATGACCGAGAGATAATATTTTATATATTGTGTTGGGACTGTCACTGAAAATAGATATGGAAGATAATATTTGATATATTTTGTTTGGATGAGAACAAATTATATGCTAGAAACATGATTGAAAATAGATATGGCTTGAACAGGAAATGTAACTTCACTAGCCCTCTACTTGTCTCCCATGTACGTATACAGTACTATACCTTATTTTCCTTTCTTAAATGTTCATAAACTCTTTTGTTCCATGTACTAAAGTTTTGACTCAGTTGATCAATGAAACTAGTTTTATAAGATATGTACTGAGTTAATTTTAACTTTTAAATTGTTTGCAGAGTAACATTTTGATATGTACTGAGCTAATTTTAAATTTTAAATTGTTTGCAGGGTAGCATTTTGGGGAATATATAAGCAAAAGTCTACGCAGAAATATTCAGAGCATCCATATAGTGTTCACATTATTTAACTTTGCTTGGGCTACTCTATGGAAGCCCATTTGTTAAACCCCATAGTACTATGATCGTCACAATCAATGGTGCATGCTTTGTTCTAGAAACATTTTATCTCATATCCTTTCTCACTTTTGTTTCTCAAAAGAAGAAGGTAACTTGACTTGCCTTAAGTGCATGCAACTATATTTATATACACAACACTGTGACTTAAATTCCAGTTGATTATTTTGTCATAAATACTTTTCCAGGTGATGACAATGAGGTTGACATGTGGTTTGATAATGGAAATTATAATACATGTATATTATACTAGTTTAAAATTTATTTTAAGGTGGAATTTATAAAGATTCAATTTTTGGAATTGCATATTTTTTCAAAGTTTTCATCTTTAAAAAAAAAGTTTGTACTTGTAATTTTTTTACAATATTTTAATTCCAGAAAATTTGCACTTTCAAGAAGTTAACTATTCTCAATCTTATCAGATATAGATATTGATGATAATTTTTAAAACTAACGTAAATAAAATAAACTTTATAAATATATAAACATTATAAATATAGTACATCTACCTAACAACTAAAAGAGCCTCTCAACCTACCAATATCATTTTTGCAAATAAATCCTTTAAAAACAAATCTGCATGGGAATCATCATTCCTCTCATGTTGAATATTGTATGTATGTTTTTCATTAAGTTGTAATATGTATGTATGTTTTTCTTATTAGATATATTGATGAAATTTTTTAAAACTAACATAAATAAAATAAACTTTATAAATATATAAACATTATAAATATAGTACATCTACCTAATAACTAAAAGAGCCTCTCAACCTAACAATATCAATTTTGTAAAAAAATCTGCATGAGAATCATCATTCCTCTCATGTTGAATATTGTATGTATGTTTTTCATTAAGTTGTAATTAAAACTAAAAGCACGGAGTGCATGCCATTCCTACTCTCTCTATTCAACTTCCTCATAATCATCATTCCTCTCTTGCTGAATAAATAATGTATGTATGTTTTTGATAAAGTTGTGATTAAAACTAAAAGCTTAGAGTGCATGCCATTCCTACACTCTCTATTCAACTTCCTAAATGTAGTATTGTGGGTTCCATATATATTCACTCAAGTTGTGCAATATAAATCCAACATCAAATGTTATTAATTTTCTATATGTTCACATTACCTTCAATGATGATTAAATCAACTTTTATAATTAACCAGCTTTGTGATTTAAATCAATCCTCATAACTTTTCGGCAATCAATGTCCACAATACTTCTCGGCAGGGACATAGCCACTCCAGTGGCACTTTTTACTAAAACAATTTCATAAGCTCTTACTATCTTCATTTTCTTAATGATATTCACTTAAAAAACAGTTATGTAGATATAGAAGATCTAAAATCATTTATAATGAAATGAACAATGGTAATAAACCAATTTAAAAAAAAAATATGTATTGTTAAATCTTTGAAAAAGATTAGGACTAATTGTATTGAAGTTATTTAACCAAGTCTTTTTTAGAAGTAAATTTATATGGTTTTGATAACCAATGATTGAAAGATAAATATCTCTCCAATAATCAATAGTTGAAAGAGACTTTATAGCTCCAATATTAAGAAGACACTTGCTACCCAAACTAGGACCTCTAGTAATGATTTCAAATGTAGGTTAAAACCATGTGAATATGACTTCATGAAAAATACAACTTTTTCCATAAACCAAATGCCATTACCAACAACTCATGTTTGTTTTTATTTTTTTATAAAAATCTTCATATTTTTATTAAGACACATAAAATGTAGTCAATTGGGTTTAGCTTGTGTGGTTGGGATGAATGATTGTTATCGTCTCCACCCAGGTTCAATTCCTACAAGTGACATGTTGAGTTCTTAACGAGTGTATTGTTGTAATGACTTTGAATCCTGTAAATTAAATCTATGAAGGATTTGTGTCTTCAAAAGAAAACATCATAACACTAGTTAAAATATGGCCAATAAACTCCCATTAGAAATCTAAATTGGATTTGTGAATTAGACAATAATTATAAAAAATAGTTCACTTTTTTAAAAACAAATTATTCTATGTATAGAAAAATAAAGACATTTTTTTACCAAAAATTAAAATGTAATAAAGGTGTGATATTCTAAGCTTTATGTATATAAGAACACATATAGATGAGAGAAGGAAGAGAAAAGTAGTAGTGGGAGCAATGATCAGTACCCTTTATTATGCCAAAATATCACCAGTACACTCTTATGATTTTTTACATTCATGTTTTCATAATTATTCTTTGAATTAGTTACCAGGTAGTTGCAACTACTTAACTATCTCAGTTAGTTGACCGACTTACATGTTCGAGTTCTTATTCCAGTCGATTAATGCTTGGTCGATTGGTGGGTCTAGTTGACGGAGTCTACTAGGCACTCCAACATATCTCCCACCCTCAAATCCTCCTTCATCCCAAAGAAGAGAGAGATTTGGACTTACAATTACAAAATACAAAAAATGTTTTCAAAAAGTTCTTGAGTGAGATTATTTAATCTTGATCCTTGGTGGTGGCTTGTGTGCCAAAAGCTAACTTTTTTCTTGATCTTTGACACAAGTGTTTTGATTCTATTTTTATGCTAGTGGAGTTGTTGATTGTTGGATTGGTTGATTGATTGTTGGTTGTGGATCTACTATTTGACTATGTTGGTGATCAACCACTAGCTCTGGAACTATTGTTCATGTATGCATCGGTTGGTCAATCGTTGTTGATGGAATCAGTTGTTGTGTGTTCATTTTCTAGTTGACTGAGGCTTCATCCTTAAGGTCTTTTTGTCTTTTGGCTTCCCTTTGCTTCTCAAACCAATCTGGGCCTTGTGCTTCAGACTCTAGTGTCGGCATTATGGGTTCAACAAGTGGAGAGTGTGATGCAGATGCACTTGGGGTAAAACCTTTAAACCTTGGTCTTGGTGGGGAAGGTATTGAATGTTTCTACTGAGCTTTTTTTTTTCTCTTCAGTCGAGTAAGGGAGATGTTATGAATGTGTGGTGCAAGATGTTGTAGTCATTTTTCAAAATTCCACCACTCTTATATTGTGCTTGAGCTTGTACTGCCAATGATTTCATTTGTGATAAATAATCCAACTTTTTCATAATAATCTTGTGATGTACTGATGCCAAGTTTGGATTGTATTGTTGTTCAATGTGATGAACTTGTTGAATTATCTAAGCCATGTGGTCAATATCACTCTCTGCTTCCAATCAAGGATTTTTTCCTTCCAGGAACCATTGTCGTTCTTGCTCTAACAGTTGTGTCTTGACTTGTTTCTCTTGGTTGATTTGTTTTGTTAAGGAATCAAAGGCAGGACGGTCATTCATTGAATTCTTCCGATGTGTCAAATATTTTAAAAGTATATGTTGGAATTTAAGTCAACTGCATGTTGATGCAAAATAGGTAGGCCAATTGCTAAGCACAATATTCATTGTCAATGCATGATCATTCACTTCTTCAAGATTTTTCTTGATCTTCTTGAACTTTTTATATTCTGTTTGAAGAATGGATATTTTATGATCGACTTTTAATTATTCATTTTCGTCCTTCAATCAGAAGTTCATGTCGACAAGTTTGTGTACTAGTTAATTGATGGACTCTAGTTGATCCTCTTGTTCACTTTGTAGGTCGACCTGCAATTTTTTTTGAGTTGTTCTAAAGCATTCTTCCCAGGTGGATTTCTCTTTTTCTTATGTTTTTGTAAGTATATCTGAATCTTTTATAGAGTCCTTTAACCTCGATATAGTTTCTTTGTTGATTTCACTATAGAAATCTAGAATTTAAGTGTTAGATGCACTAGTTGGATCAAAAATTTCCTTAGGATTTTATCTTGGTTCTTCCTCCATCCTGAATTTTGTAAATACTTTAGGCTTCTTAGCCTTTTATTTTTTTATCTTTATTATTGTTTTTTCTCTTCTTTGACTAGTGTGGTGTCGAATTCATGGGATTTGGTGTCGTTTGCTGAGTCAGTATGACTGGTGTTTACTCTGTAGGTTGACCAATTAATGGATTAATAAAAGCTTGTGGTGTGGCATGGATGGGTAGTGTTGATGCTACCAGCTGCTTATTTGCTTGATCTTGTGTCTTAGACTTCTCTTGTTGAGTATGCTTCAAGATTGACTACTCTTTCGAACCTTGTTCCTTTGCTTGTTCATATTGTTGTTTCTCCAACGGTTTCTCTGTCATTTGTTCCTCTCTTTTTTATTGGTTGATTGATATTTTGATTGTTGGTGTTCCATGTGCTTATCTTGTTGGTATGTTGGGTATACAAGGTTATAATTTTGTTGTTCAGAGTGGTGTCCTAACGATTGTTTTTGTTCATTCCTATGACCTGTCTGATGGTGTTCATGGTTTGAACCAAACTTATGTTGTTCATCTGTCGAGGTTGACTATTGATAATATCATGGAGTCGAATTCTATTGTTTTTCAATTGTGGTCGACTGATTTTGTTTGTCCATTTGGGCCTACTGAGGCAATTTTTCCATTGGGCTTGACTGATGTTGTTTAGTCCTTGTAGCCGGCTACTATGTCTTTGATTGTGATGAGATTGTTTAGGCCACCTCACTCGATGGAATTGGCGGTGACTCCTTGGTTAAGTCAATTTGTGTAGGAAATGATTGGGAATCCTTGATCTTGATTTTGGTCGACGTTACCTTTTTCATTTTGCTTGGCCCAACCTACTTAGAATTGCTTGTTCTTAGTCTAGTCCTGGTTGTGCTTGATTCTTGTTGATGATCATCTTCATGTTATTTTTTTTCTGCACTTATTATTTTCCTTTCAACTGAGATTTTGTTTTTTAGTGCCTCAATGAACATTTATTTTTCTTGTCTGATTGCTTCTACAAAGGAGGGTTTGACACTCAACCCAAGCATTTTCTTCCTACGATATGCTTGGTGCCTTGTTGATTTTCCTTTTAGTGTTGTTTCTGCAAGCACTTGCTAGGACAACTTATCTAGTTTCTTTTCCATTTTAGCGTCTTCAAAATAAATATCAGTAATTCCCTATAGGATTTATTTCTAGTTGAGTTCTACATCCCCCTCAGTGGCTTTGATTGATGCCTTTTCTTGCTCCAATTGATTCTTTTTCAGTTAATTTTTTCTTTGGTGATATGATTGGAGTATTTTCGTCGATAAAAAATGGTATGGTGTATAATTCAACCTATTTCTCTTCTTCAAACTCTCCATTTTGGAGTGGCAGAATGATGCCATCTCCTTCTACTGTTGCAGTCGAGGGAATTGGAAAAGCATAGCTCAACTGGAACTCTAGTTCTTGAAAAAAATCTTCAACATTTGGTTGGTAGTCGAGATCCTCTAGTTGTTCTATTGTACCATATGCATACCATAATATTGTGGTGTCCAAGTTTAACTAAATGTGCATCGATGGGGGAAGTGCTCAATGAATCTTTTGTGTCACCCTCCAGTAGTGTGAAGCATTCTTAAGGGGTTTTACCCATTCTCTAAACATGTAGTCGACAAATAGACTTTCAGTCAATCCCATCCATCCATTGGAAAAACATTGGAAGTTGAACATTTCATGTACAACTATCTTTGTAAATGTTTTCTCACCGATAGGACATGCTTGGATCATGGACAACCATACAAGAAGTGAAGGAAATAAAGTAGCCTAAATCTTGAATTTTGGCATTCTTGACAAATTATTCTAATCATGTCCTCTACATGCTCCAACAACTTGAATAGTTTCTCGTGCTCAATTGTATGTCAATTGGCCTATAACATGTTCAATTTAACATCATATGGATGACCAGTCGACATCAGCCAAAGTGCTACTATGATGCAATCCCATTTAAGATGTTTTTCTTTGAATTGATTAATTAAAAATCCCTTTGAATTCTTTGCATTAGCAGACCTTGTGAATTTTTTAATCCATTTAGCCTCATTTATTTGTTTTGGCATGCTTTCTCCCTTGTGAGGTAGCCCCATGATTTTGTGGATCATTCCAATTGTGACTGGCACTAGTCAATCTAGTCATAACATCTCAGCTTCATGGTGTCAACTAATTATAAATTTTACCGCTTCTTCCTTCTATCCCTGTAAGTCGGCTACTTCGGGGGTGCTCATATAGTTTTTTATTTGTTCTTTTTCCAAGAATAGGGATTTTTTTTCCATTTGTCTGTAACTATGCTCCAAATGGTAAAATTGACCCAATGTTTGTCCCAAAACAACTCTTCCATCTTTTCTTGGCGGATGTTATTCGTACAGATATTGAGTTCAATTGCAATCATTTTATCGAATTTTGTATTGGTTTGAGGCTTGGCCAGGATCTCACTTGTTTGAACTTGACCTTGCATCCTTGGTAGAATTGTTTCACTGCTAACTGTATTTTTGACTTGCTTAGGCTGAAGGTGCTCACTGCTTGTGATTTTTGGGTGTTCTATGTCACAGTGGTTGATTGATCTCACAAAAAATCCAAATTATGTTCCTTGATTAAGTTTTTGCGTTGTATTTATAGAAATTTTCGGGCTAAGTGTATTAAAATCACGTGTGAAAGTCCTTATTTATTAATTGCATTCATTGAATTTCCTACGTGTGAGTGTTTTTCACAATTGATGGTGTCTTCTTGGTCGACTATGCTCAGTTCATCGACTTGCTTGTTTTGGTTGGTCAGTTTTCCTTAGTCAATTTCATTGATGTGATTGATTCATCTTTCTTGGTCGATTTGTCTTCCTTGGTCAATTCTATCAGTGTGGTTGATTCTCTTTGCTTGGTCGATTCTGTTCACATAGTTGTATTTTTTTTTTCCGAGTCTACTACTCTAATTGATTATTTCTCCTTGGTCGATTTTAGCAACCCAGTTGATTCTTTCAACATGGTTGATATTTATTGCATGGTTGATTTGCTGAGAATAATTTTTCTTACTTGTTCATTTGGTATATCACTTGATTTCTATTTTTCTCTCTTCCCTAATAATCACCTAAGATCCTCAGGATGTTGTTGTGGTTGTATTTTCAGAGTGTTGAATTGATTCATCTACCTCTGTCTGCTAAGTTGATCTAGTCGACTTGTTTTTCCATGAGATAACTCTATGTCCATGCTTACTTCTTACCTTGTTATAAAAAAACTATCTGAAAGATTTATACTTTGTTACGGGTCCCAGTTGGCTATGGCTTCATCAAGTACATTAGCATCCATGGATAGTTTTGTACCTAATTGTTCCATAACCTAATTGTTCAAAACTAGACTGCCACAAAGTGGTTTTCAATCTAATCCTTTCCCATTGGCATCTCTAAGGAGGTTTTCACCAATGGATTGTTTTTATTTTCTTAAAGGTGGTATTTCTTAAGTCAGGCACCATTGACGACTTTATTGAGCAGCTACCCTTGTAATGTTATCAACTGAACCACTCCAGTCCATCAGATATCTTCAAATATAAATGGACCTAACCATGTTGTTTCCATTTTTCTTGGCTTGCCTTTGATTCTACTATCATACATTGATACCAAATATCTATTTTGCATATCATTTATTTTAATATGTCTACAAGCCATGCTTTCTGTTGTTTTTTTGAACTTCTTGGTGGTGGAGTGTAGTGAGTCGTTCTTATTCAAGTTTATTGAGCTAGAGGATCGTTCCTTCCTTTGACATAGTGAGTTCATTTTTAAGTACAAAAGACACCCTTTCTGCATTCATCCAAAAGTGTAGGGGTATGTTGATGTTTAGATCGGTTAAGGTCCAAACAACAACCTCATGAGGATATGAATTCCCTTGTGTTTTTATAAAGGTGGTACTCCTCTCTGGCTAAAATATATATCTTTATTCTCTTGGATTGGCAGAATGCTCTTGCTTTGATTTGTACATGGAATGGTTCTTGATAAATAGATTTGCTCTTTATATGTAAGAAGTAATTTCTCAACAATAAAAATATTGAAGGATGGCTTCAATATCAGAATATATGTATGTTCAACATCATATATACAACCCTCTAAATCACATACAAATAGTGAATGCATCCATATCTTCTCACAAGAAAAAGGATGAAGTGAGTTTGATGCTTTTAGAGAACTTCAAATGAATTATGTATTCAATAATGAAAATAATTTGACTAGAAAACTCCAAAAATCTCACACTCAGAAATCCCAATATCTGAGAAATCATTAAAGCAATGCCTTGAAATAGTCCTCTGTGGAGTTCTATTCATAAAATATATTCAACAATTGAAAACATCTCAGCAAACCAATTGACTAAATGTTCAAAAATGAAGCTTGTCAAACACAAGACTAAATATGAATGAATCCAATAAAAAATCCTGGCTTACATCTGACAGTCACATATATGGTTGTAAATACTCTATGATCTTATAAAGAAATTCTTAGAATAATACAAGAGAAACACTCAAGACTCAACCTTATGCCTGGTTTAGAAATACAAACATAAAGCCTTGAGAAAGTAGTGTAGAAGAAGAAGAAGAATGGAGAAGATGGAGATATTTTTTTGCTGATCATAATCTTGGTTGCATGTTGATGGATGTATCCTTATATTCTGATCTTTTGGTTTACCTCTTTTAAGCTTTTGATGGAGTCATTTCTTTCTTTTTAAAATCCTCTCTTCTAACTTTTTGAGGTAGTTAGGATTTTTCTCTTCTTGAATTTTCAATACACTTTTTTTCTTGAAATAATCACTTTAATTAATGCCTCTTTTAAGCCTCATTAATTAATTTGTATCATTGACATTCGTTCCTTGAAGTGGGCCCTTTTCGTATCTAATAAAAACAAATTATTAAATTTTTATTTTGAAAATTTTAACTGGCTGCCTTTTTAAAGAGAGGACTGTATTTTAATTTTCTGGTCATGATATTTGACATTTCAGCCTTGGAAACCATTTTGTATATAATATTCATCATCTCATATTTCCAACAAGTCTTCCTGAGTGCAATTTGGAGTTCTGAATCTCAAGTTATAAGATTGGGAAGTCGAAGTACCAAGCAGATTTATCAGCAAACCATAAAAATATAGCGGACTTTTATTTTAATTTCTGAGATAATTATGGCCAATTTCATCCCTTTAAACATGTTTCATCATCTTCCTTAATGAATTACCTTTCCAACAAGGTAAATTTTGTTGCAAATGGAGGTCGGGAGCTCAAGATATCAACTCGAGAAGTGGAAGACTCAACCATTGTTGATCAATTTCATGGGGCAATCATAGCCCTTGATTTAAATTCACCTCCTCCATTCAAAATTCAACTTTTCTAAAAATATATATCCCACATGCATTTTTTTTGTTTGGTTGTGTAATTTATATATATATAATTTTAACATTCCTTTCATGTGGAACATAAGGAGACTAAGTAAACCATGGAGATTTGACCTTGGGAAATTTCATGAATTAATTAAAATTTTGACTTCTGAGTCATCATCCACTAAGAACCCAGTCAATGCCCAGTCAACAGTGAGTCGACGTCCACATCCTCACCATGTGTCATTTTTTCATTGGATACTAGAAGCTTCCACATGTCATCACATGATTGGTCTCCATGTGTCCTTGCCTGATTGGATATCAGGTCTGCCACATGTCATAGTTCCATAGGATACTATAGATCACCACATGTCACAATTTCAATGGATGCCACATGGTGTGATTTCATTGGTTTCCATGTGTCATGGAATGGTTATTTAACATGTGTAGTCATGTGATTGGTTAATAATAGAATGGAGAGGGACTTAGGATAAAGTTTAAGGAAGGAGAAATGGAACAAGAGAGGAGGAGGTTGTGTGGGAGGAGAGAGAGAAGTGGGTTGTCAGGTTGTTGGAGGTGAGGGGGGTGGATTGGAGGTGAGGAGTGAACACGTGGAGGTGAGTGAACTTTCGATGTATGTAGGGAGGAGAGAGGTAGGTAAGGTAGAAAAATGTTAAGTGTTGAAGAGTAAGGGGGGAGTGGGAGGAGTAAATGCGGGTCATGGAGAAAAGGGGTGAGGTAAGCATGACGTAGGGAAGAGAAAATGAGGGTCGTCGAGAAAGAGGGAATGCAGGGATAAGTGGTGGGAAAATGAAAACAAAACTAATAGGTAAGAGGAAGGACACAAGAGAGGAGAGGGAGGAAATAAAACTAAGTGTTAAGAGGAAGGAAATAAGAGAGGAGAGGGAAGTTATAAGAGAAGAGAGGGAGGAAATAAAACCAAGTGTTAAGAGGAAGGAAATAAGAGAGGAGAAATATTCTTCGAAAAATTTCTAAGTATGGAGAATAGGAGAGGTAAATTGGGAGACTGGAGAACTTCGAAAATAATCTAAGTATAGAAGAGAGAAGTGAGGGGAAGGGAAGAGAGGGTGAGGGAGATAGAAATATTTTCTAAGTGTGGAAGAGTGGAAATAAGACCAAGTATGGAAGAGTGAGTGGAGTGGTAGAGTGGAGTTGGAAAAAGTTTAAGTATGGAATAAAAATAAGTTCCAAGAGATTAAGAGAAGTGTTGATTAAGGTTGATTATCATTGATGTCAACCCTTGAAGAAATCCCGGTAGCACAAAGGTTTGGGTAATGGACCCTGTTATCCCCGATATCTAGGGATAACTAGGAGATCATGTCTCGAGGCCCACATGGTCCTAGACATGGAGTACCGAGAGCGAGATTGACTTGAGCATGGCCATGGAGGGCCCATCTTTCTTCTTCTCAGCCAGACTTATCCTGTCAGCAGTAGCAGCTTCCATCACTACCGTCCTGGGCTTGCATCAGATAGGACTCTTGCTCCATGAGGTAATTGGTCCGAGGTATCATGGTATGTGTCATATTTGATCATTACAACCTTCTTATATATGCATTAGGTTCCTTTCATTTCAGATGACTGCTTGGATCTTACACTAATCCTCTTGACCACTGTTGGGGTGATTGATGGGATAACTTAGCAAGCTGGTATTCAT